>OY986438.1:69023778-69206278 GCA_963920525.1 Dichetophora obliterata | reverse complement strand
CTTCGAATCTAAGCTAATTAATTCTCGATATACCTCTTCTCCAGCTAAGGTTAAGGAACCAAGATCTGTAATAGGAATAACATTAAACTCAGACGCAACATCATTAATTGATGGCCATAGCATTTGAAATTGGAGCGAAAATAGAGTGCAAAAAGTTCGCTTGAAAATTGTCAGATTTATTTTCCTGGAAAAACAAATTTTTAGGGAGACCCGTACATTTTTTTTTTGTATTGTTGACATGAGGAGCATTTCCATACATACCGACTTATGTCGCGCAACATGCCTGACCAGTAGTACCGGTTGGCTTCTCCTGCGATGGTCTTGGATTTTGTTGAACTTCAGCTTCTCTTTGATAACCATTTGCAAACCTGACCGTTTTCTGCAGAGGCGTCTGATGTTCGAAGCAGTTTTTCGCGCGGTTGTCGTGATAGCGTGTCGGCTATTATATTTAACCTTCCCTTCCGGTATTGAATGTCAAATTTATGTTGCTGTAGCTCCAGCGCCCACCTGGCTATTCGTCCTGATGGAATTTTAATGAAATTTACCCCTCTAGGTAGGGTCGCACCTTACGGATAGCCCACACGATAGCCAAGCATTCTTTTTCCATGGCTGGATAATTTTTTTCTGCATTGTTAAGGTACCAGCTGGCGTATGCGATGACACGTTCTTGGTCCTCATGGTCCTGAGTGAGAACCGCACCTAGACCGTAATCACTAGCATCTGCTTGTAACTTGAACTTCTTGGTGAAATCTGGACATGCTAGCAATGGAGCTTCGGTCAGTCTAGCTTTTAATGTTTCGAACGCTTGCTGTTGTTTCTCTCCCCATTTTCAGTGCTTACCTTTCTTTAACAATCCTGTGAGTGCAAAAAACTCTATACCATGAGGCTATTTCAAGGCACCTGCATAGCTGCTTTAGTTGGTTGGTAGTTCGAGTTCTTGAATGGTGGCCACCTTGTCCGGGTCAGTGGGAATACCTTGGTCGCTGACGACGTGTTCTAGATACTTTATCCCATTTTTAAAGAATTCGCATTTTTCTACGTTTATTTTTAAATTCGCCGACTGGAGTCTCCGAAATACTTCCTGAAGAAGTCACATGTGTTACTCTAGCGAGGTCCCGATCACTATTATGTCGTCAAGATAGGTAAACGCATGAGGCTCCATGTCGGCTCCTATGACCTTGTCTAGTGCACGTTGAAACGTCGCTGGCGCTGAGTGTAGCCCAAATGGCATAACGCGCCACTGGTAGAGCCCTCTTCCTGGGACGGTAAATGCCGTGTACGGCTTACTACTCTCGTCCATAGGAATCTGCCAGTATCCATTCTTCAAGTCGAGCGAACTTATATATTTGGCGCTCTTTAGCCTATCCAGGATATGGTGAATTCGCGGCAATGGGCATGCATCGGGAATAGATTTGGCATTGAGTTGCCTATAGTCCACACAAAGTCTCCACTTTCCATTTTTCTTTTTGACCAGAACAATGGGCGCACTATGTGGGCTGTTCTACGGCTCAATACATCCTTTGTTTATTAATTCATAAATTTCTTGGTTAATAATTCCTTGTACTGCGGGATTTCTTGGGAAGTACCTTTGCTTGAGCTTTCATGATGATCCGATGCGTGGTGACTTGTGACACTCTTCGAATTTGTTCAGCTCTGCTTTTAAAAACTCTTCGATTTTTGATTCGTCGGTTGGACCTTACGTACCTGACTTGATTTTCCTGGTGCGTAACCTCCTTGCTGCTTCGTGTGGATCACCTGTACTTAATTCCACTTCTTGTGCTCGTACGGCCTTAGCTGCCTCATGTGATTCACCAGTGTTTGATTTAATTTCTTCTGTATGTGTGACCTTAGTTGCATCCTGTGGACTACCCGTTTTTGATCTAATTTCCTCTGTTCGTACAACCGTACAGCATGCCGTTTCTTGTTCTTTATTACCGTTTGTGTTTTCTTTGAGTGTGATCGCATAGTCTCCGCACTGTAAACTTGTTTCCATTTTGACCAGAAAGTCCATATCCAGAATAAGATCATCGATCATGTTGTGTAGTATGATCAATTCTGTGTTGCGTTGCTTTCCTCCTAGTTTTATGCTTATAACGAGCTGCTGAGTAACCTCCTTCGTGGTCCCGTCAGCCATTCGTATTCGTGTATATATGTTTTCTTCCTTTATTTTACTTGCCAGTGATCTGCTGATGAAACTCTGTGTTGCCCCAGTGTCGATCGTCGCCTTAATCGTGTGGTTGCCTATTGTGACTATAGCGACCACGTGGTTCCCGTTTTGCGTGATGTTGTTTAGTTACGAGGACGCTGGTTCTGGGTATACATTTGTACTCGCCTGGGACGGTACCCTGGGTAGTTTCCCGATGATTGTTTGCAGCAGTTTATTGTCAAAGTTCCTCTTTTCCCGCACTCCCAGCAGAAAATGACAGCAGGGTTTCTGCACTCATATTTGCAGTGTCCATCCTGGCCACAATGTCGACATGCCATCCGCGGGTTATTTGGGTACTCAATTTCTCGTATAATTCTGCGGTGATGCTCTTCTCACTGTCGTGGTATGGCTGGTATGGTCGATGGAGGTTATTTCCGCAAGCTTTCGAAGTCTTCGGCGAGGTTCATCAGCTCCTCAAGATTCTCAAAGTCTTTTCTCTTTATATAGAGCTGATAGTCGTGGAGACTGTTTCGATATATGCGCTCTAGCTTGCCTTGCTCGGAGAAATCTGCGTGTCGCATTACATTTTGCAACTCGATAAGGTATTCCTTGAACTTTTCCCTTGGCCGCTGGTGTCTTTGTCTAATCTCATCTTCCAGATGCTCAAAATATTTGGATGGCAGGAAGAACCGTAGGAAATTCCTCTTATATACTTTCCTGCCACTGCCGATTATTGTTGCGGAACCATTTCAGCGCGTTATCTTTTAAAAGTTCGGGCACTGTTCAGGGTAAGAGGTCCTTGTTTAACCCGTTTACTTCGGCTAGCTCCTCCAATCTTTCAATGAATGCCAGTGGTTCTTTTCCGCCATCAAATTTTAAAAGATCACTTCCTGACCTGGTCTATTACCGTGGAATATGTTATTTGATGC
Source organism: Dichetophora obliterata (assembly GCA_963920525.1). Classification (NCBI taxonomy): domain Eukaryota; kingdom Metazoa; phylum Arthropoda; class Insecta; order Diptera; family Sciomyzidae; genus Dichetophora; species Dichetophora obliterata. Next base: position 69,203,203 of record OY986438.1, on the reverse strand, counting down.
GCTCTTGCGTGTTCTACGTATCTTGAATGTCCTGCATGCGCTGCTGCTGTTGTTCGTATGACATTGTCGGGGGGTTGAAATCTTGTTGATCACCTGTGTGTGTTACCGGCACATTTATATTTGGTATCTCGGAATTTCTTACCGGTGATGGTGTCCTCCAGTGTTTTGCCTCTAGTTCTGCAAGGCATGGTTGAAGCTCCGGTTTCTGCCCTTGATCTGCGATGAAGGTCACAAAATTCTTCTTTGCTTCTTGCACCGTTCCTGTACTGTCGAACCAAAATTCTTCTGCATAGCCTTGCAGCTCGTCTTTTCTTAAAAAGTACACCCAGGATGAATTTAACATTTTCCTCGTGTATTGGTTTACGCTGATGTTTCCTCTTACTTTATCGTAGCTCTCTGATTGTAGCTTTGTTTTCTGATTTTAGATTTGTTCTCTGACTTTCGTGTTTTTCTTTGTTTTTTTTTTCAGAGTCCCTGTTCGGGCGCCATTTGTAACGAACCCTTTTTCGTTCGTTACTAGTTAGCTGAGGTGCGCTCAGTGAGTAAACCAAGGGTTCTAACAAAACAATTTATCTCCTAACGATTCCAATATTTCAATGAGAAAGCCGGAGTTTTTAGTTTTCAACTGAAATAAAAATCTGTTTTTATTGTTATTTTCATTAGTATTTTCTTATATTAGTTCAATAATTATTTACTTAATTATACTGTAACATAGTATATAACAATAACTATACTGTATTCTGTATATATATATATATATATATATATATATATATATATATTATAACTTAATATAGATCTCATGTTTAATAGCTTCTGACTTCTATGCTGAACGGTGGGTACACGTTCCTATGACTTCTATGCTGAACGGTGGAGACACGTTCCTATGACTGCTATGCTGAACGTTGGGTACACATTCCTATGACTTCTGTGCTGAATGGTGGGTACACGTTCCTATGACTTCTATGCTGAACGGTGGGTACACGTTCCTATGACTTCTATGCTGAACGGTGGGTACACGTTCCTATGACTTCTATGCTGAACGGTGGAGACACGTTCCTATGGCTTCTATGCTGAACGGTGGGTACACGTTCCTATAGCTTCTAACTGAACGGTGGGAATAGGTTCCTATGACTTCTATGCTTAACGGTGGGTACACGTTCCTATGACTTCTATGTTGAACGGTGGGTACAAATTCCTATAGCTTCTAACTGAACGGTGGGAACACGTTCCTATAACTACTAGCTTAACGGTGAAAACACGTTCCTAGGACTTCTAACTACGTTTGAAAGGTGGAAACACTTTCACTTGCTAGTCTCGACATGTGCACGTAGCCGCGCTTGCATCCAGACTGATTTTCGGATGCCAGCGAGTTGCCTTATATATGCTCTCGCTGTATTCTGTTTCGCCGTTCACGTGTTTTGGTTTCTCTGCCTGTTTATGAGTGACTTTGTATATTTTTTTTATTTTATTCGCGAAGGGAGAACCTTCAAAAGGCCCCACCGTGCAGGTGGGAGTGTACGATTTTTACGCACTAAACCTACATGATACCTCGCGGTATCATAACCTCCGCATTGAATCTTCGACCCTATAGAACCCCGCGGGACCGCCGTAAAGCATAACTTCGCGGGGTTTGGGAACAGCACTAGGCTGGAAACTGTTTGGCTACTGCCGGGATCTACTGTGGGATGGTCGTAGGTCAACAGCCTTTACCTCATCTATCTTCCGCGTGCTCAACTCTTCATCGACCAGTTTTCTTATCTCTTTAGCATAAGAGAAACCATATTTTGCTGAGTTAACGTTTCGCCAAGACAGGCCGAGGCCTCAAGTCTGGAGTTATGAAACATGGGGCACACAAAAAGAACGTGCGCCGCGTTTGCAGCGTGTTTCCTGTGCAATTAGTGCAGTAAGGATCGATCGCGTGTTTATACTTGTAAAGGTATGCCCTGAAGCAACCATGTCCGCTCAGTATCTATGTAAGGTAGAAGTTCACTGAGCCGTGGCTTCTGCCATACCACTCGGTTAGGTTAGGGATGGCTGGTACGTCCACCGACCCTTCTCTGAACTATCCCAGCGGTCTTGCCATTTTTGCAAGCTTCTCTCGCTAGCGAGTTTTTTTATTGAGAAGCGCTTCTTCCTCGAGAAGGTCAATAGGAATCGCGCTAGCTAGAACCAGTGCTGCATCTCCGGATACCGTTCTGAAGCTGCAGCAGACCCTGAGTGCGCCAAGTCTGTAAACTGACTCTACTCCATGTCGGTAGGACTTCGTTTTCATCGCTGTGGACCATACAGTCGCACCATACATCATAGTAGATCGCACTACGTTGAGAAGCAGTGTTCCTCGTGCTTGTTCGGGGCCTCTTGTGTTCGGCATTATTCTAGATAGCACCAGACATACTTCGGATGCTTTCCTGTGTGCGTACTGCATATGTTGCTTAAATGACAGTCTGGAATCGATCATTACACCGAGATATTTAATGAACGGCTTCGGTTCAATTACTGTTCCACGAATACTGATGCTGGCGGTTTCTAGTTTTTTCCGACTACTAATAAGTACCATCTCAGTCTTATGTTCAGCTAGACTAAGTCCCGCTCTTCGCAGCCAATCGCAAATCATAGCGATAGTTACACTACTGAGGGCCTCAACTTCTTCACGGTGTTTTGCTGTCGCCATAACTGCAAGGTCGTCGGCAAAGCCAACAATCTTGACGTCTGCTTTCACCTCAAGCCTGAGAACTCCATCGTACATGACGTTCCATAGCAGGGGGCCAAGAACCGACCCCTGTGTGACTCCACCGGAGACATTGTATGTCTTCATGCCTTCTTCTGTGTCGTAGAGCAGGACTCTTTCACTGAAATAGTGCGACACGATCTTCGTGAGGTATCGTGGTACTCCAAAGTTCCTGAGGGCTGTCATAATCAGACTCCAGTTAGCTGAGTTGAAAGCATTCTTTACGTCGAGTGTTGCCACCAAACAGTACTGCTTTGCTCCCTTCACTCCCTCAAGTGCTTCCTGCGCAGTGCTTGTCACTAGCTTAATAGCGTCCGTCGTTGATTGGGCCTTTCGAAACCCAAATTGTCGAGCGGAAAGTCCTCCTCCGGCTTGGATAGCGTTTTCCAGGCGGTTGCACACCACACGCTCAAAGACTTTGCCTATTGTGTCGAGTAGGCAAATCGGCCTGTAGTCTGAGGGGGCGTCCGTGGAGCCACTGCCTTTCGGTATGAGCACTAACTTCTGGGTTTTCCACTGCGTTGGGAAAATGCCCTCTAGAAGGCACGCGTTGAAAAGCTGGACAAACTGATGCAACTGCGACATAATCGCAATCTTCAGTGCGCTGTTCGGAATACCATCAGGACCTGGCGCCTTGTCGTTTTTTTATGTTTTTAACTACATTAATAATCTCCTCTATAGTTACAGCCAATATGGTCCGTAGCTCGATGTGTTCCTCGACCGGCTGGGCCGCTGGCTGCTGTGGAAAGAGTGTTCTAACTATAGCACTTAGTACCTGCGGGTCCGTAGGTGCTGGTCGCCTAAACGACTTCAGTTTTTTCATAACTAATCTGTATGCAGTACCCCATGGATTGGTTTCTGCCTCATCACGTAGCTGTAGGAAGCATTGGCGCTTACTCGTACGGATTGCTATTTTCAGGCCTTTCTTGAGCATTCGATAGGTTTCGCGGAGATCGTTGAAGCTGTATGAACCTCTTGCACGGTAGTACATCCTCCTTGCTTCGAGGCATTTCCTGCGTGCTTCAGTAATTTCCGCCGTCCACCAGTAGACCGGGTCTTGCTTGCGCTTGCTAGACCACCTCGAGATCATCGCTGCATCGCAAGCTCTTCTTATTTGGTCCAGGGTCTGCCTTGCCATATCATTTGGCGTGCCAAACAGATGCATATCGGCCATTACTACTTTCAAAATGTTCCGTCTAGTGTTTCGACTCTGTACGAACATTTATTTCCCGTGTTTATGCTGTGTCGGCTACGCGGTCGACCATTGAGCTTATAAATGATAGCTTGGTGGTCGCTGTGCGTGAACAGATTGCTAACATGCCACTCTGCTTGCCTAGTTAACACGCTACTGGCGAAAGTCAGGTCGAAGATGGAGCTTCCGCCCGCACGGCTGAATGTTGCTTGGGATCCATTATTGAGCAGCACCACGTCTAGTAGAGCAAACGCTTCAAGGAGAATAAAGCCACGTTGGTTTGTTTTTTTATTTTCCCAGTCAACTGCCCACGCGTTAAAGTCACCAGCGATAAGGAGTGGTTTCAGGCCTCTCGTTTCGCTGACTATCGTGTCAAGAATCTCCGTGTATTCCTGGATCGACAGACTTGGCGCTAGGTAGCAACTCACGTCATGTATGCCATCTACTTCCGCGCGGACGAAACCGTTTGCACGTGTATGAAGCCTTAGATAGAAGGGAGCCCTTCCACAAGACCATAGGGCGGCTTTCCCGGTAATGTCCGAGGCCCATACTCCTACGGTTTTTTCGGCATTAGGTTCACTCAATATAGCCAGGTCGATGGCCTGGTCTCTGACGGTTTGCCCGAGGAGGTCCTGTGCTGCGCCACAGTTGTTGAGGTTCAACTGCATTACTCTCATCTGCGTCTCCGTTGGCTGGCTCCTTGAACGGACTGGCATTTCAGACTTCTGGCACGGTGGTTGGAGTCTTGGCCTTCTTTAGCTTTGCAAAGAAAGCAGCTCGCCTTTGCTTCGCAATCCTTGGCCTTATGGCCTTCTGTACCGCATTTCATACAGCACCCACTCCGGTCTGTACTTTTGCAACTTCTTGCGGTGTGCCCAAAATCAAGGCATGTGAAGCACTTGATTGGAGCTACCTTCTCGAGGGCTCTGCAAATTACCCAGCCAACTTTGATTTCACTGATTTTGATCAGTTTTTTCGCCTGTGGAGCTGGTAGGCCTATGACCGCTGTTTGGGTACCGGCGTACGCTTTGCGAAGTGACTTAACGTTAGCCACAATGGTGTCGCCAAGCACCCTCTGCATTGCGCTTCACACCTCTTCGGATGTCGTCACCTCGTCGAGATCTTTTATCTCTATTAGAGTCTCTTCCGTAAGCGCTTTTGTCTCGGTGTGATCGGCGAACACCGAGTCGAACTTCTCTTTCAACTGTTGGGTCGTCTGTATGGTTGAACGCTTCAGTTGGATCAACACCTCACCCTTCTCTGTTCGTCTTACTCTAGAGACGTTTTCTCCGAACTCGTCGAGTGACTTTTCCTGCTTCATCTTCAGGATGATGTCACTGTATGAAAGTTGGCCTACTTTCGCCACCACGATTGCGTCCGGTCTTACTAGCTTTGGTGGTGGTTTTTTCCGTTTCTTTCGTTTTCTTGCCTTGCTGATCACCTTGGTCTAGGGCTTATCATTACGATTCGACTGCGATTGGTTGATCAGCGCGGGGTGCTTCTTCAGTAGAAGAGGTGTTGGGTGTGTGCACTCTGACCGCCAACTGCTGTACTCTCTTCTATTTTGGTGGCGTAGGTCGAGAGCTTTGCTCGTTTGCCCCTTTTTGAGGCTGCTTTCGACGCCTTCGAGAACAATGGATCTGTTTGGCAATCCTTATCGACGCAATGTGCCTGACTGAGCGGTTGTGGATCCCCCGAATGAGCATTTAGCTCTTTAGATCCTACTTCCTTTTTTTCTCTCGCGAGATCAGAGTACGCGAGTTTACTTACTTTACTTAGTTGGCGCTACAACCGTATGTCGGTCTTGGCCTCATCTAAGAATTTGCGCCAGCCATTTCTGTCTTTCGCTTGCTGGCGCCAGTTGGAAATTCCAAGCTTCGTCAGGTTGTCCTCTACTTGGTCTTTCCAACGAAGATGCGGTCGTCCTCTTCTGCGTTGACCGCCGCTGGGTACCGAATCGAATGTTTTCTTCACTGGAGCATCGTCTTTCATGCGCTGAACATGACCAAGCCAGCGAAGCCGCTCGATTTTAATGCGCTTGACTATGTCGATGTCAGCGTACAGCTCATACAGTTCATCATTACGCGAGTTTAGAGAGATTAATAAGCCTCTTTATCTCGTGGTGAACGTTTGTTCTACTCTTTACATATTCTGCCAGGCCATCGATGTAACGCTTCAGTTTGCCCATGCTAGAACTGACAGGATCGTCAACTCTGGGGCTTGGTGTTCATTCCGAGGGTGATTTATCTTTACTCTCTTTCAGTTGCATCAGGGTCTTTGTGCCTCCAGGAGTGCCTTTAATAGGCGAACGCTGGATCTTTGAACTCAATGTAAAAGGGTTCTCAGCTTTTTTGTTGCTCGTAGCTTTAACTGGTGCAGCGGCCGAGTGTGCCACCGTTGCAGCAGTGTTACGGGATGAAATGTTGGTTAGGGCCTCCAGAATCCGTGCCCCTGCCGTGGTAGTGTCCACGGGTGGATTTCCACTGTTGTGGTTGCCACCTGGAGTAATTTTGTTATTCTCCGACATTCCAAGTAAGTGATTTTGTTTTCAGGGATGTCTTCCCCAATCATTTTATACCTACGGACAGGTTTAGATACTGCCGACCGCTACGGTACAGACGCAGACCAGGAAGCCACCCAATGTGGGTCAGACGCGCCTGGATTTCCTAACTGGGGTCCGCGGGTTCGTTATGCCCGAAGGTCCTGGGGGACACAGGACCTCCCCTGCGGGTATGAATGTTTTTTGGATTGTCCTTAGGCTGAAAGGAAAGAGGTTCGCTTCTGGGCTTAGTCCCTAGGCGGCGACGCATTTGATTTGATCTGTCGACAGCGACCACTAATTTACACGAAAGGAAAAGGCTCGCTTCGGGAAATGATCCCTAGAAGGTGACGCATTTGTTCTACCGACTGCGGTCACTTAAAACCTCTTAAGAAAAGGGTCCGCTTCGGGAATTGGTCCCTAGACGACAACGCATTTGGTCTGCCGGCCGCAATAACTTCTCCTTCCGGAAAGAAAAGGCACGCTTCGGGAAATGATCCCTAGATGGCGACGCCTTCGGTTTGTCGACTGCGATGACTTATCTTCCCGGAAGGACAAGGTCCGCTTCAGAAATGAGTCATTAGGCGACACCGCTTTCCAAATCAGCGCCTAGGTTTTGATACTGCCGACCGCTACGGTACAGACGCAGACCAGAAAGCCGCCCAGTATGGGTCAGACGCTTCTGGATTTTTTGTAAGTAGGGTCCGCGGGTTCGTAAGGCCCGAAGGATTTTATGAATCAAAATCCTCCCTTGCGGTGAGTGACTTTGTATATGCCTTTGCATGTTTGTATGTGTGTATCTATTACACTATGCGACAATTCAAGGGTCATAGAATCTAACGAAAAAGCGACCAACCCAGATCGATGGTACTGATCTAGACCAACAAAACGCTAAAAGGGTTTTGCAAAGTTAGCTCGCTTTTAAAAGATATAGGCATTGAAAGTTTGCCTCTTGCAGTGTATTTTTTAAAAATGAAGTGCTCATAAGGGCGTATCGAATTAAATATTCTTTTTTTAATTTCTCATTCTAAGAGGTCTCTAAAGTTCCATAGGGTGGTCTTCAAAAAAAGGGATGTCTCCCTCTCCCGCAAGGACAAAGTTGTTTTTGAGAAAAACAGTAAAAATTATCGATCTATAAATGCTTTGATTTTTGTAAGAAAAACCACATTTGTCTTAAATCAAAAGTAAATATAGACTTTGACTAACAATATCTCGCCAAACAAGATGATACTCTTAATTTTTACTCACAGTGTCCTGTGTGAAAGATATTCGAATCTTATGGTACACTCGACATAGCACAGAACTTTTGATTGTTATATGATTGTGTTAATTTTAGTGGTATTTATAAAAGGTTTACGTTTTCCTTATATTTGGTGTATTAAAAATTTGCACATTTTTTGCCTATGCATTTACTGTTTTTTGAGAAAAGCATACTTGAACGCAATTTTTCAACTTTTTGAAAAAAATTAATATAAGGCTTTTTATCTCAGGCATCAGAAGTGGTAAAATAATTTTCGCTTTTTGAATTCTTTAGATATCTCCGTTAAGGTTATTATATTTTTTAAAAAATACATCTGAAAAGCAATTGTTAAATCAATTGAGATTCATTGAATGGCAGGCTCAGAAACTCAAATATTAGTTTAACATTTTGGTAAATGATGAGGTGAGGTGTTTTGACGAAATAATAAATTTCATGCTAAGCAGAAAATTTTTTTTTTTAAAAATCGAAACACAAAAAAGGATCGTGGTCTTAACCTGTAGCTCGTTTCTATAAATCATTCGAGAATTACTCGAATGAAATGGACGTCAGCCATTCTCGAACGGTCGTTCTCGTACGGTCGAGTAATAATGTTTCTGCAACTTCAAAAACTCACCATGCGAGAAAACCATGGTTAATTTTACAACCGAGTGGAATAGCGGAATTAAAACATGACTTTTGACTTGTCACTTGTAAATTGTTTTAATTTTTAGAACAATTCTAATTTGAAAATACAAATTTATATTCTTATATTTTCAAATAAGTATTTGTAAAGGTAAATATTGGAATGAATTAAAAAATAATCGTAAAATCAGTTTAAATTTCTTATAATTTCCATTAAAAGCTTTCACTATGGAAATGTTAATTTTTATTCTGGCAAACGCAGATGATCAAAGGAATATGCTGCGAATTCACCGACGTCACTTGAGGGATAAAACCGATCCTTTTCAAATACCGGAGGCACGATTCATTGAACTTTTTCGCTTTAATAAGGAAACAACCATTGCATTATTAAGCGAAATCAGTGCACATATGAAAAGCGGTATAAGAAAAACTTTTATACCTAAGAGCATACGATTGACTGCTGCGCTACACTTTTATGCTACAGGTTCATATCAGAGAGATATTGGTCAGGACTTTCTTTGTCCAATGTCCAAAACAATGATTTGCCGAATTGTTAAGGAGATTTCCTTTATAATTCAAAATAAGTTGATGGACATATATTTGAGGTTTCCCACGACTTTAGAAGAACAATATGCTCTCCAACAACGGTAAGCAAATGAATGATAATAAATTAATTAATTTTTATCTTTAATAATTTGTTGCAGGTTCTTTACTTACACTGGATTTCCTGGAGCTGTTGGAGCAATTGACTGCACTCATGTCAAAATTAAGAAGCCCGCTGTTGATGTTGAATACTGCTATCGTAATCGCAAGGGTTTCTTTTCTAAGAATGTTCAACTTATCTGCGACTACGATCTAAAAATCTTGGGGTGCTTTGCTCGTTTTGGAGGAAGTGCACACGATGCATTCATTTGGGAAAATAGTCGCATAAGAGAATATTTAGAAACCCAACATCGGCGAAACAATGTTGCATGTTGGTTGATTGGGGATTCCGGATATCCACTTCAACCATGGTTGATGACTCCATTCAGAAATCCTGAATGCGTTAGTCAGCAAACATTTAATTTTGTTCATGCCAGAGCAAGAAATTGCGTTGAGAGATTGAATGGAGTCTTAAAAAAAGTTTTTGCGTGCCTATCACACGATCGTGGTCTCCTTGTTGATCCCGCCTTTTCTGGAGTTATTATTAATGCTTGCTGTACTCTTCATAACTACAGAAGATTGCATCACATGCCTCTTCCTGATGTGATTGATGAGCTGGCAAGTGAAATGGAAAATTATGACGACACTTTAAATGCTGACAATGTATCCTTGTTAAATCAAGGTAGAATGGCTCGTGATAACATTGTCAGAAATTATTTTAGAAATTAGTTTGATACTAATGTGTTTTGCATTAATATGCCAAGAAGGTTTTTAAGTTTAATTAAAAAAAAAAATAAAACTTAAAATATAGTGATTGGCTCTATGCAAAGTTGTTGTTGTTGTTCAAGCTTACATGGCTAAATAGCTGACATTTAAAGTAATGTAAAAATTCAAATAAAAGATTACAATTATCAAATATTTTAAATATGTTAAAAAAAGAATGCATTCTTATTTATTATAACTTCTTTTAAAATCAAGGGTATGCAAATAATATAATTATTTATTTTGACTAAATTTTTATATATTTGTTTATGCAAGGATTTTGGGCCGTGAACCCAAACAAACAAAAAAATTTTTAAAAAATAGCTTTGGAACTAAATGTCGCATAACAACTGGGTATGGACTTACTATTTGGTGTTGTCCTTCTACTGGGAAACTTAAACGGGTATTAGACAATGAGCGTCATGCCAAGCTTACAGTTGGCTAACAGCTAACCCAATAACAGTTTTATGTATATACTTATTGTTTCTTAAAGTTGCTGTTGTTGTAACATAAATGTTGTTCGGATAATTCCTGATTACAGTAGTTTTAAAAAATTACCCGTTTTTTCGATATTCAATCAAAAAAAAAAAATTTAAATACATTGGTTTTCAGGTACTTTATATTAATTTAGTTTTTATTTTTAATAATATCAATTAATAAACAAATATTTTTATTAATATTGCGTACTTCAGCAAGCATTTCATAAAGCATATTTTCTTGCCTGTCTTGTCTTCGCTCATATTCCTCCTTAACTTTTTGAAGTTCCGAATTAATTGAACTCCCTACGCTCCTTCCATCAGACTTTGTTTTAGTAGACTGTAGTTTTTCACTAAGTACGTCATCGTCAAGAATTTCTATAGATAGGTCCATAAAATTGGGTTCGCTTATATTTGCAGCAGCCTTTATAAAAATACTTTGTATTAGTAAAACAGTCAGTAAGTAAAGACTTTTAATATATATATAACACTGATTATATTATTTGACACAAAATTTGTTTTTCTATTAAGAAAAATTTAGTGGTACCCCCTTTGATTTTTGCAACGATTTGAAAATTTTAACATGTTGTTTTTATAAGTTATACAAAATCCTAAGCCTTTAAGAATAATTTCTGGTTATTTTCCATCTGCTAGAAACAAATACAACTTCTATAAATTTAAACTACTGAAATCATAAAAATGTGTTTTTCTTAAAAAATATATTTTCCTCATTTAATAACACTCTTGCAACAATCTTCCCTTTTTTAAAGAAAATTCAAATAAAACCACAAAACCAAAGAAATATTGCAATGCTGATGGTGCAATAGCCTAGTGGTTAACGTAGAAATAAACAGGCAGTACAATTAAATTGTCGTGAAAAAATGTTGCTCAGAAACATGTTGCGATAACTTCACGCAGCGGAACAGAGTACTGCTCTGACGAAAATGTTGTGAAAACTTCCACGCTTTAAAAATTAGAATTTTGTTACTTCTAACATTATATTTTATATTAAATAACAAAAAAAAAACAACTGATTTATATGAAAAAATGCATTCATTTGTGATTTAAAATCATTTAGTTCCCAATCAATGATTCGAAAAAAAGAATGCAATCACTTTTTCAAATCATTGATTGAGATTTTAAATTTCAAATCACAATCAATGATTTGAAAAAGTGATTGCATTTTTTTTTCAAATCATTGATTGAGATTTTAAATTTTAATTCCCAATCAATGATTTGAAAAAATGAATGCAATAAATTTTTTAAATCATTGATTGGGAATTAAATGATTTTAAATCACAAATTAATGCCTTCTTTTACAGCTCTAATACCTTCTCTAAAAATTCAATCTTACAAAAATCGGACTATCTTTGTAAACGTGGAAGTCATTCCAACCAAAATCAATAACATAATCAAAATTTTTTTTGTTAAATTTTATTAGCTGATATGTAGATATTTTTGGAGTTTTATTTTTGGTTTTACAATTCATGCAAACAAATAGCTTGCCCATACAAAAAGTGATTTTTTTGCTCAAAAAATGCACATTTCTTAAAAAAGATCAGCTAGCCTATGGGTCAACACATCGCGGAATACTTTTGTGGATGATGCTACAATTAGCCAAAGAATGTTTTACACCTAGTTTATTATCAAACACTTATTTTTTATACGTGCTAAATGTTTATAGTTCTTAATATCTCATACTTACTTCTTCTGGGTAACCTCCTTCACGAGTTGAGTTATCCCCTTCTACTGCATCAATTGCAAAAAAATTAATAACTTCTAGGTCAAAGCCTTCAATAGGTTTTGGACCATCGACTTCAGGAAGATTCCCCGTTCTATTGTTAAAGCGCTTAATGGCGGTATATTGCTTCTTAACCGCACCTTTCCAATCTGCCCAAGACTTTTCAAAAAGTAATGGAGTTATTACTACGAAGTTTAATTTTTTAAATAAATAATAATTACCTTCCTCCATTGCTCCCAGCTTTTGTTAGCTCCTCCGGAAGCATTTAATTGTTGAGCAATGGTTTTCCAAATTGCTTCGGCCTTCTTGTTGCTATCTGGGCCAAAGAACTGCCCACATGCAACTTTCCGGTTCGCCTTCATTAACTCTACTAATTGCATCTTCTGATGCTTGGATATTCTGCCTGCAATAATTTTTTTCTAAAATTGCAATAAAGAATTGTAATTAACTTACATATATCTTAATAAAACGAAAATTAATTTACCTCACTCATTGCTTCACACGTTGCCAAAACCAATTGGAATTTAATACAATTTCTTAAATTTAGCGCCCAAACTCACTTGCCTAAAACCAAGTGAGAATGAACTCGTTTGACAGATGGCAGGTTCTCGGTTCACCACACTTGCAGAAACAGAGCAGTCGAGAATAACGTCAATTCGAGAAAATCATACGAGAAAATCATTCGAGAAGAGTTATAGAAACGAGCTACTGGTGTTTTAAAAATAATTCTTTCAGACAGCGTTTCGTTCAGAAATATTTTAGGAATCCAAATTCACAAAATTATCTTCGGTACTACTTCTGATGCCAAAAATATATAAAACCTCATCTTAATTTTTTTGAAAAAATTATAAAATTGCATTCAAAATACATTTCTCGAAACCAAGAATATGCATTTGCGAAAATATGCAAATACTTAATTCACCAAATTTTAAGAAAACGTAAACACTTCAATCAATAACACCAACATTTATACAATCAGATAACAATTAAAAGTTCTGTGCTATTTCGAGTGTATCTTTGAATTCGAGTATCTCTCACACAGGACAATGAGGGTAGAAATCTAGAGTTGCATCTTGATTGGCGAGATATTCTTAGTTGAAGTCTGTATTTATTTTTTCTTTAAGACATATGTAGTTTTTCTTACAAAAATCAAAGCATTTATAGATCGTTATTTTTTACTATTTTTCTCAAAAACCAACTTCGTCCTTGTGTAAGAGGAAGACAACCTTTTTTCTATTAATTTTTTTTTTTGCAGATCTTGACCACCATGCAACTTTTGAGACCACTTAGAATGTGAAAAAATTGTAATTCGATACGCCTTAATGAGCACTTTATTTTTAAGAAATACTCTCCAAGAGGCAAACTTTTAATGCCTATATCTTTTATAGGCGAGCTAACTTTGCAAATTGGTTTTAGGGTTTTCTTACTATACACTTGTACTATCATCTGTGTTATCCGCTTTTCCGTTAGAAAAATGTGTTGCACAGTGTTATTTATTTATTATTACTACAATGTATTTATAATAATTTGTTATATATAATACATTTTATATGTATACTATTTTTAATATTTACATTATATATTAAATTTATTAAATATTCACAATTCATTTACATATCATTTCCTTTATACATATCATTTGTTGTACAATTTGTGCCCTCACAATGTTTTGCTTGTTTTAAAACGAATCTTCTCCTCGCTAGGTGGCAAAAAAGTAGTCCTTTTTAGCCGGTTTCAGGATATTTTGGTCCCAGTTTATCAGAAACAAAAAAATCGAAGTGCATATTAATAAGATATCGACAACTTTAACTACTCAAAAGCGTTGAAAACTACGAAATTTTTTTAAAAAGTCGAGCTAAATTTTTCCTATTGGGCCAAACTTAATTATTCTATTAAAGCTTGTAGCTACAAATACTCTTATTAAAATGCACTTTGATTTTTTTTTCCGATAAATTGGGACCGAAATATCTTGTCACCGGCTGAAAAGGACTGCTTTTTTATGCCACCTATCGAGAAGAAGATGGATATAAAAACAAACAAAAAATGTATTTTGAAATATTTTTTATATTATTTACACTGGGAATAAAAACATACTTTTAAATGAAACAAAAAATTTAAAAAAGAAATTTAAAGCTTTTACGTTTCTACAAAACAAAATTAAATAAGCGTATTTTATTTTTAACTATAAAGTCATTTATTTTTTTATAATTTTCTCTTATTATTTCTATGCAATAACAACATATACGTCAATATCTGAGATTGAATTGAATTGAATTGTGCAGTAGAATCTTTGGCAATAATTGCCAAATAATTGAGACCAAGCTGAACACCACGATTTTACATTTGGTTGTGTGAAAATATTTTTTAAATTGGTTTTACAAATAATGAACATTAGATGAAATAAAAACTTATTTATTATTTTTCATCATATTTTTATTCATGAAATGGAGTTAAAATATGGTATTTGAGGGGTTCCAGAGGTCGCTTATTACGAATTTGACGTCGAAAACTCGAAAAAATTAAAAAAGCATCGAAAAAATGGCGGTTCATTAGCTAATTAAAGAACAATATTTTAAAATTATGTTTTAAAATATTTGTTTTCAATGCTAAAATTTTTGTTTTAAAGTTTTTAAAAACAAATGTTTTGAACTGTAAATATTTACTATAAAAGTATATTTAAAAGCCTTGTTTTAAAAAAACTTTTGTTTTAAATTGAAATAGTACGTACAGTGATGGGAACTATCCAGTGATTTCAACTATCGATAGTTAGTAACTGAATGATTTTTACTATCGAATGATTTTTTCACTCATTCACTAATTTGATTTTTTAAGTTGGTATAAAGCCTATTAAGTAATTTTTGATTTATGAAACTCATTACTGAAACTGATTTAGACTATCGAGTGATGTCAACAGACGTTTAAATAAAAAACTTTTCTATGCGTGACTATACTATTTAATATTAAAGCTAAATTATTTCTGACATTTTTTTATTTCTAATTTACTTTACTCTTAGTTACTCTGGGTTCTTGTAGAACATAGCGCAGCAAAAATATTGGTGTTTCAGTAATATTAATACTTTATGCTTTTAATGGAAATATAAAAAAAATTTGCTCATAGATTTTCGTTTTAAATCAAAACAACAATAATTTATTTTAACATATAATAAATGTATTTGGGTTAAAGTTAAAAAAATTAGGCATTATTTTAACTAGAGATGCTCAATAAAGAAAGAATAACTTATGGCACGTATGCATTTTATACCCTCATAAACTTGACATTTTATTTGCTCAAGGTACATAAAAAAAGAAACCAAACACAAATTTGCGATTTTATTAATTCGCTTATTTCATTAAAAATAAATTATGCGACAGTTATCTTGTCATGTTTCAAGTTTAACTTAAAATATTGTCACAAAAAATAATAAAAATTGAGTTCATATTCATAAGGAACGTAAAAAAGGTGTATAAAATGTTAAAAACCTTATATAGTCGTATATATACATATATATGTGGTGCTCTGTTACATCACCACATAGAGTAAATCTCTACATACTATTTTACCTTTTCGTTACATTGATACTTACCTTTTGTTACATTAATACTTACCTTTTTGTTACATTGATACTTACCTTTAGTTACATTAATGCTTACCTCTGATGTAGCTGATTTTTATCTTAACTTACATTTCACTTACCTTGATTTATCATTAATAACGTATTATATCATTTTAGCAATTATTGAAAATACTTACACTTGTCTATAAAACACTTGTTATAAAAAAAACATTTTGAATTGTATTCAGTTATTATATTTTCATAAATTTTCATTTTGAAAATTTCAGTAATAAAAAATTGTTCAAAGAAAAAAGTCGTAAAATAAAAATTGTCTTTAAAATAAAAATTAATTTTAAATAAAAAACCTTCGCACCAAATATATACAGGGTGTCCCAGGATAAGTAAACGACCGTAATGAGGTGAGTACAAAATTTTATAGGTTGAGAAGGGGTTTTGCAAACGGCCCTCATAGGGAGCTAGAGCGAGAACATAGATGCTACCCCCTGTGAGGTCATTACTTATCCTGGGACAGCACGTATATATTAAATAAATTGGCACCAGAATTTTTTAACTATAAGTCAAAATTACTATTTAAAAAAATTATTTAATTTAGTTTTTCGCCTTTTAATCAATTTCTTTTATCATTTGTTATTTGTCCTGCCTTGGAGAAAACTCTTTCGGAAGGAACAGAAGTGGCGGGAATACATAAGTATTTGTTTGAGAGTTCATGCTGCTCTGGAAATACTGAATTCTTACACTTCCAATAATTTAAAGCGTCTTTAGAGCGCTGTATTAACTCTTGCCTTAGGTATTGCTCCAGTAAAATCTTGGCAGTAACACTGGGTGCGTGTATACTAATACTCTTTGCTTCAGCAACTTTTTGATCCAGTAAGTCCCACAAAGAGACCGCAGCGGTATTTTTTTTAATTTCTTTCTCTGGACTATGATGTGAGTTGCTTTGAATTGTTATATTTTGTTGAGAAATAATATGCGTTATCTCGTCAATCAGCCATTTCTGAGCATTATTTGTATTATTTTCGTTACCAAATGCAATTTATTTTAAACCTTGGATCTAAAATGGTTGCTTTTGCACAGGTTTTGTCGGACTCCAATTGACCTAGCCTCCTGCATATTATATCTAACAAATTTGCTCTTAGACTCACTCCTTCCACAGTTGTAACTTCTTGGTTTTTTATACTAAATTGCAGCCCTCTTATCAGGGGAATAATCATAGACATTGTAGTACATTTTTCTCCTGACAACTCCGTAGTCATAGACTCCGTTGGCTCCAATATAGCTATACAATCGGATATTATATCCCATTCCAAAGCATGCAAAAATTCTGGAGCATTAGGTAAGGAAGTTATAACAGCAGAAAGGGGTTCCTTCACCAAATATATACGTTCCATCATTATAAGGGCAGAATTCCATCTAGTAGGAACGCCTTGCTTAAGTTTAAGTTCAGCAACTCCCATTTGTTTTTGCATACTTTTAAGTCTTTCTGCAGCTTGATAGCTACGACTAAAATGCGATACTATTAATCGACCTTTACTTATTATGTTTAAAACATTCACATCGGCTTTAATTGCGTCAATTGCACACAAATTTAAAGTGTGTGCAACACACCGATGATGGTGTTTCTTTAAATTGCCAACAATTGCTTTTTTTATGTTAGCGCCATTGTCACTAACGATGGTTATTATTTTCGTAGTAATAGCCCAATCCTCAAAAATTTCTAATAAGACTTCAGCAATATTCTCTGAAGTTTGCTTGCCAAAAACTTCTTTTGTCGATAAAACTGCTGATTTCAATTCATGCTCAAAAGTAAAATGGCTCGTAACTGATAAGAATCCTTATCTTATAATATAAAGATAAGATTAAAATATGATACTGATTTAAGCATGTTTTTTAGTTTATATCGAACTTCCATGTATTTGAACGGCAGCATTGTATTGTAGAGAAGTTTTCGATTAGGTAACGAATATAGCGGTTGTAATTTTTTTGAATACTCAACAAACCCTTCATTTTCTACAATTGAACGGGGTTGCATATCTTTTGCAATCATTTTAACTAAAGATTCGTCTATGCTCTATTTTTTGTCTTCAGTAAGCTCTGAACGTGCGTTTGTTACAAATAATTTAGTTTGTACCTGCTTCCTTTTCTTGGTTGTTGCACCCCGTGAAGTTTCTCTACTTTGTACTGCAGTTCAATCAACCACCGTAGCCTCTTTTGCTGGTGCTGGGAAGCCACTTGTTCCTTGCAGTGCTGATCGATCTCCAGAAGCGTCTCTTGTTGGCACTGAAAAACAACTTCCTAATTGTACTGCTGCTCGATCAACTGAAGCGTCTTTTGTTAGCGCTTGAAAACAATCAGCTCCCTTTGCTGCTGCTTGATCGACCGAATACCCTCTAAATGGTGCTGGAGAAGAATTCTCCTCTTCTACATTGGTATCAGGAATTTCAATTTGCCCTGCAGATGAAGTACTCTCCTCTTCATCCAAATAGACCACTTGAATAACTTCATTATTTTGCCCTTTTATATATTCCGTGTCCTTTAAATAGGGTGGATGCCTTCGCCGCAAATGATCGTTTAAATTGGATGTGTTGCCTGCATACTTAAAGTCCTTTTTGCATATACTGCAGCGGACAAGATTTCCATTTCTCGTAAAAAATTCCCAGACTGTTGATCTTTTTAACCCTGGACGCATATTTAATTTAGAACTCATAAAAAGTAATTCAGATTGGAATTGTATTTTCTGTAGGGACTAATCGAATATTTATATGAGTGAATTTATTCTGTATTCGATATTATTCACATGCAACTACTCAAAGCTTTCTATGAGCGAATCACTCTAAACTATCGAATAAATGAATAGTTTTGAGCTATCGAATAACTTGACATTTTTAATTCCATATATCCCATCACTAGTACGTACACACATTTAAATGAAATTGTTTCAAGTAGAAATTCTTGATCTACTTTGATCAAGATCTTTGTCGTGACCATAAATACATAACGGCTGCCATGTTGTGCTGGGTGTTTCTCTCGAAGCTAATTTAAAAACGTTCATTTCGGGGGGAGGGGGTTCAAACCCCAAACTGGACATTGCCAGGTCCTTATCAACCATGGGTATAGTCCAGGAAGATCTGTGTAGATTATGTAACGAAGATGAAGAAACAGTAGAGCACATTTTGTGTCACTGCTACGGTCTAATTAAAGCCCGACTTCGCTTCTTAGGTGCATTGTACCCAGAACCGCACCAAATAGTGGATAGTTCACCCAAGGACATCACTCTGTTCCTAACGAACTTAACGATTAAGGATGAACTATAACTTATAGAGGTTTATAACAATTGGCCCTTGTGGCCGCAATAACTAGGTTATTAGCTCCCTCCTCACTTAACTATCTATCTACTCTAAATAAGAGATAAGAGATGGGAGACTCCGTTGGAGAGGGATAGCATTATGTTCGATTTCACGTTAAATTGGCTCCAATATTAACACAAAACATTTATATGTGGTCGTAAAATTAACGGAAAACAACCCTGATTTATGGTAGATTGAAGATTTCACCAGTTATGTTTGAGGTCCGATAACTGTAAAACTGCATATTATTGGAAAAAAATGGGTAACAAAAGGTATACCACAAAAGACGTCGAAAAATCAATGAAAAACATTCCTGAAACATCATTGTGAAATTATTTTAGAATTATTACACCATAAGAATCAGTCCAAGCAGTGTTGCCGTTAGGTACAATTTATGGATACTTTTTTAAGCCTCAGTGTAAGTTTAAATACTTTTTTAAAAAAAATCTTTTATTTATGAATGTATGTTTTTATTTGCTAAAATATAGGCATATCCTAAAATATAGGCATATATAAAAAAGTAGGCATATCCTAAAATTCGACAAAAGCGTTAAGAAAAATTATGACATTGAGACATTTTTGGACAGTACTTTCTTATCAAAAAATGCATTTGTGATAAATATATAAAGCCTGCCTCATAGCTCAGCTGCTGGTGAACAATTCTTTCTCATTTAAAACTTACGATAATACTAGTAGATATTTTTTAGATATAGGTAAAAGTATTTTATATTGCAAAATACTCAAAAACGAATAATTTTAAACTTTTAAATTTAATATGAAGAAAGGGCAATAGCAACCCATTTTATTTATATTACATTAAACTAAATAAGCTATTAAATTACTATTTTATGTATTTATATATTAAAATGGATCATAGCTGTTAAATAATTATTAATAATCGTATTCATTAGCAATTCAATTGTTTTTTTAAAAATGTGAAATAATTGATAAAGTACAATTCTTTTTTGTAATCGTAATATAATAATAACAATCACAACAAAATTACAAGTACTTCAGATGACGAAAATAATCAAAAAGAATTAAAAGTAATCAAGAAAAATAATCCGACTACTTTTAGAAATTAGCTGTGTTCCTTTCGCCCTAAAATAATCGCGTCAAAATTAAATTCAAACAAGCAATCATGATACAATAACTATTAGGCAATCATGATACAAAACTGTTGTGAACTATTATGGTAGCGATAACTTAGTGAACGATGTTTTTCTCTGAATGTGCTTTACTCTAAACGTCAGAAAAATTGTAAATTATTTCATTTAATTATTAATATTATGCAATTATATAAATAATTTAAGTGCCATTGTTGGCTCCGCTGAATGCAGCCAATGTGTGTGACACATGTGGTTAGTTTTGTTTTCTTTTGTTTAACATTCGATGAATGCAGCTCGTGAGAAAAAACGTAGCTGTCATGTCTACCTAATAGTTATTGTATCAAGCAAACACATAATTCAAAAAATTAAATGAGAGCTCAAAAAAATATACAGGTGCGGCACATGTGTTTCAAATTTTTTAAAGGCTATTTCACAATTTATATGAATAGCAAAAATAATCCTATTTGTTAAAGGATTATTATTTTTGTTTTTGCTTTGCATGTAAAAAAAATAATATGAATTATTTTGAAGCAAATGGAACGCAGCTATTATGTTTGATTCTCTTTGATTATTTCAAAAATTTCAGTCTAAAATACTTAAAATTTTGTAAAATTTTTTGATAAACAAACATAGATGTGTTTAATTATAAAACAGTAGATAAGCTATGAGGCTTCTAAATCAAAAACGCGTGTATTTCCTTAAGGGCCTCCAAATTCACAAAATTGTGAGAAGCAGCGCAGTCGGAAAGCGGTCAGAGGTGGCAGCACTGGCAGCGTGTTGTTGTTATAAATGGGAGATAAGCAAGCAAAGAAGTCGTATGGGCAGACAGTCGGACAGATGGCCAGATGGATGGATGGATGGGTAGCTAAAGCGTGTTGTTGTTGTTGCTGTTATAAATTGGAGATAAGCATGCAAGTAGGACGGACGGACGAATGTATGTATATGTATGTATATGTATATGTATGTACACATATGAACTTTTTGTAGGATGGCTGAAGTATGTTGTTGTTGTTACATATAAATCAAAAATTTTTAGTTAAAGGTGATAAGCCTTCAGCTTCATAGCAAGCATAATGTTTATGTATTTAAGTCGCTACAAAAACTTCTGTGTTTTTGTTGTTGTTGCTATAAATAAAATTTTCAAGTTTAAGGTGATAAGCCCATGCTTCATAGCAAGCATAATGTTTATGTATTTAAGTCGTCACAAAAATTTCAAGTTTTATGTGATAAGCCCGAGCTTCATAGTAAGCGTAATGAGTGGACCCAAAACGAAAGTTTAAGATAAGGAAACAGTGAAGAAGTCTAATGGTTTTTCTATGCTATGTTTATGAATTTAATATAATATGTTTATAAATTTAAGTCGCTACAAAAATTTCAAGTTAAAGATGATAAGCCCAAGCTTCATAGCAAACATTATAAGCAAGACAAAAACTGCATGTTCATGATAAGGGGGCAGTGTAGTTGTTAACCCTTTCATGCCCGAATTAAAATGGGTGGGGCTACACATTTTTTGAGGTCAGATATGTGCTAGTCTTAACTCAAATAAGAACTGACAAAAATTTTAAAGTCCTGGAGTTAGTTACAGGATGTTGCTTATGTGCACCGTTGGGCAGTTATTGGACAAACTTAACACTTTTCTCATGATTTTTTTTTTATCTATATAACTCTCTCACCTTTATTTATTTACATTGTGCACTTGGTTTTACACTTAAACAATTATTAAAATGTTTTCAAGCACTTTTTGTATAAACACTTTTTTGCGAAACGATCCTGATCTTGATTTGGACCATTTTTTCTACGGAGAACGGCTACTGAATGGACACGTGCAAAGCATTCAATAGAACAAATAGGTTTAAGCTTACACAACACATAAGGCTACATGAAGCAAAAAACCACGGGTCAAAAACATGAAAATATCGGGACTTAGAAGTCTATAAGTACAATGTTGCCTGTAGGCAACATCGGGCATGAAAGGGTTAAGCATTTTAATAAATTTAATATGAGTTGATTGACTAATGTAAAGACAAAGTAAGAAAGCAGCAACGGCGACTGCGGCGGCGGCTTGGGTTAATGATAAGTTAAGCTAGAGATTGAAAGCGTATTCGTAACCATGACCATACGCAACTATGCTGATATAAATAAAACAAAACGAGTTGATTTATATATGAATCATTATTGTTCTTTTATTGATTTGTTATATATAAAGTTTGATAATTACGTGTATAAAAGTAATAATTACATACATAAATAGTAATTGATTTAACCATTCAGCTTCTAGTATAATTTTGCTCTATCTTCTTCTTCTGTTTCTGCATCTTTTTACTCTTTTACCAATCTTATTTTTAGCGTCTTTTTGCTCTTTGCCCATTTTGCTAACTTTTGGTCATCCTTCTTCTTCTTACACTTCTCCTCTAAGTGCGAGTTGCTACCGCAGTGGTAGCAATAAATTAATTTATGATACCCTCTCAATCTATTCATTTTATTTTATTACGTTGATGGCTTTAGGTGAGTAGCTATGTTATTCCATTTTTATAATGCTCTCATCATATATTGGCTTTTGAAGAGCATTTAATATCTCATTCATGCTTGTAGATTAAGTCTCAAGAATTTTAAATATTTTTGTCGAAATTGGAAATAAGCATGAAACGTATGATGATGCAATTGGAGATAAGCATGAAACGTATGAGCTCATAAGAGCCTAAGTTAAGAGGATATATACTATATGTAGGCTAATTGTTCTAAGCTGATGGAATGGGGTTAGGTGGTTGAAGTGCTATGTTGTTGTTGGAATTGAAGATAAGGATTTCAGAATAATTTATTATTTGAATACGCATATAAATGATTGAGTCGAGAATATTTCATTCATTCAAAATTTGGTCAGCAACATAAGTCGTTTAAACCTATTTCGTGAAGATTTATTTATTTGTATTTCTTGAATTTTAAAATGAGTGCACGCGTCAACGAAATTTTAAGAAATGCAAAAGCATTGTGAAAAAATGCGCAAAAGAATCGTGATCTAGTTATACCGAGTATAAAGGAGTACTCTATACATCTCATTACCCTTCGTGATATCGATGGTCAACAAATGTTGGAGTGAAACAGAGTGCTACATGCGGAATAGGACTTATTCAAGGCTATCGCACGCAGTTGAAGAAGCTCAACGCTTGTACTGGTGCAGGTCTTTCCCGAACGGGTAACAGATCGAATTGGGCTTCTATTCGAATTCGATGGGAAGAAATCGAATCAACATTTGGTGGACGATAAGCTTAACTTTTAAATAATTTAATTACCATATTACTTATATTGATTTAATATAATATATTAAATTAAACCCTATTTTAATTTTCAGAGTACGTACCGGCGTTGTAATTAATTTAACGCATAAAGATCCCCAGAATTTCTTGGCAGATTGTCTCTTCCAGCGCACCGTTAAAAAATCCTTAGCGAAATTTACGTCTCTTAAGGTAAATACAATATTTTGTGGCGAATTTCGAGTTACTAGAGCTAATGAAGAAATTAGTGACTTAAAATTCATGAACACGAAAAATGTTGCTATTTACCAGGAAACGGATATTAGAGCTTGGTTTTTTGAGCATGTTCAAAATGCAATTTTGAAAAAGCTGGAAGAGTTCCAAGAACGGGATAGTGGATGGGCGTTGGCTGCAGTCGTTAACTTGGCAGTGAACATTAACAAATTCACGCCACAGCTAGGATCGTCATATATCCCACTACCACCACAGATTCATAGCAAGAAAGCATGCGTTAATGTGAAAAATGATGACAACGCATGTTTTGCTTGGGCAATCATATCTGCTCTGCATCCAGCGAATATAAATACGGAGCGCATATCAATGTATCCGAATTATCGTGATTTACTAAACTTGACAAATATAGTATTTCCAATGACGATGCGGCAGATCCCGAGATTTGAGATGCAAAATAACATCTCAATTAATGTATACATTCTGCATAAAAAAAGAAGCAAACAGTGCTACCGTCATATTTAACGAAAACTCAAATGGAATGTCACATAAATCTGCTTATGGTGCAGAGCAGATATCAGAATGAAGATGATGACAATGTCGCTGATAATGGAGATGGTAGCAGCAATGATGATGTTCCAATCACATACCATTATGTGAGGATAAAAAGTCTTTCACGGCTTTTATCCAGGCAAGTGTCGCGAAATAAAAATGTTAAATATTTTTGCGATAGATGTTTGCACTACTTCCACTCAGCACTCAAGTTGGAGCAGCACACCGAGGACTGCAGCAGACTAAACAACTGCAAAATAAGGATACCGACAGAAGCTGAGAAGGAGGTTTGCTTAAAAATTTTAAAAATAAGATTATGACCCCATTTGTGGTATATGCCGATTTGGAATGCATTTTGGCAAAGTCCATTGTTGGAAATGCATACCAGAAGCATATATCATATAGTGTGGGTTTTTATGTTAAGTGTGCGTATGACCCCACGTTATCGTTTTATAAAAGCTATCGTGGGGCAGATTGTATTGCGTGGTTCGTTTCGGAACTAAATAATTTTGCCGAAGATGTTGAAACCCATGGATGACATGACTGTTGAGCAAGTTCAAAGTTTTACGATCGCCAACATATGTCACATATGTGAGAAAGCCTTCACCAATGATAATGTCAAGGTACGCGATCATTGTCATCTTGTGAGTGAGTTTCATTGGCTGTCAGATTCTCAAAATTTTAATGTTGAAGCCATAGCTGACGATTCAGATGTAGGATATATTCTCGAGGTAGATTTAGAGTCTGATTGGCAGATTGTATTGCGTGGTTCGTTTCGGAACTAAATAATTTTGCCGAAGATGTTGAAACCCATGGATGACATGACTGTTGAGCAAGTTCAAAGTTTTACGATCGCCAACACATATCACATATGTGAGAAAGCCTTCATCAATGATAATGTCAAGGTACGCGATCATTGTCATCTTGTGAGTGAGTTTCATTGGCTGTCAGATTCTCAAAATTTTAATGTTGAAGCCATAGCTGACGATTCAGATGTAGGATATATTCTCGAGGTAGATTTAGAGTATTCAATTAATCTCCACGATTACCATAAAAATCTCCCCTTTTGCCCTGATCATATTACACCTCCAGGATCAAAGCAGAAAAAACGTTGGCAACTTTGGGTAATAGCGTGAGATATATTATTCACTATAGAAATCTAAAGCAGGCTTTGAAATATGGATTAAGGCTATCTAAAATTCATAAAATTTTACAATTTAGACAATCTGCATGGTTGAAGCCATATATTGATCTAAACACGAGTCTTCGAACAGCAGCTATAAATGAGTTTAAGAAGAACCTTTTCAAACTCATGAATAATGCTGTGTTTGGGAAAACTATGGAAAACATACGTAAACACAATGTTGTTAAATTGGTAACGAGTTGGTTAGGTCGATATGGTGCCGAAGCCCTTATTTCTAAGGCGGAGTTTAAGGCCTCAGCAATATTTTGTGAAAATTTGGTTGCAATTGAACTCAATAAAACTGAAATTTACTTCAATAAACCCATTTATGTTTGGTATGTGCATCCTTGATTTAGCTAAAACATACATTTATGATTTTCATTATGGTTACATGGCTCCTCAATTTGGTTCCGATTGTAGCATTTGCTATACCGATACCGATTCACTAATTTATGAGATGACTTGTAAAGACTTGTTTGAGGTCATCAAACGCGATTGCTTTATACACTTTGACACAAGCGACTATCCTATTGAAAACGTGTGGGATATTCCTCAAGTCAATAAAAAAGTTTTGGGTCTCATGAAAGATGAGAAAAATGGCAGTATCATGACTGAATTTGTGGGGCTCCGTGCAAAAATGTATGCGATACGGGTAGAGGGTGAAGATTCAACGAAAAAATCGAAAGGTGTAAAAAGAAACATAGTCAAGACTAAAATAACGTTTAGTGACTATGTTGATTGCCTTGAAAACAACATTGAAAAGACAGTTCAGCAAAATTTGATTCAGTTGCGGAAACATGAAGTAAGTTGCTAATCATACAAACAAAAATTGCATTAAGCCCTCATGATAATATTCGATTTTTGGTAGCAAATAGTAATGTGGGGTCATTTCTGCATTATGGAGTAAGAAAAATATTACTTAAGAATAAATGTTTATTTTTAAGATTTTAAATTGTTAAAGATATATGATTAAGAAGAAAAAAAAATAAATTTTTTATAACGTTGTACAAAATATATTTATTTTATTTTTTGAACTTTACTCTGCTGTCGGAATTTTATAATAATCTCTAGTATGGGTAATGTGAGGACTCAAATTTTAACACAATTTGAGTCTCACAAATTATAAAAATGAATTGTTAAGTGAATTCAAAATATGGAATATGTAAACAACCAAAATATGAAATGTAAATTAAACTATCTTAATTTAATTTAAAGATTTATTATATATTATGAATAAAATGTATGGAAATTATTATATTATATTATATCTTATTAGGTAAAATATATAATATTAAGTTATAAATATTCTATTGAAGAAATAATAATGTATTGAATAACATATAAGTAAACATATAATAAATACACACATACGAACATGCAAAGCCATGTACACAGTCACATATACACAGGCAGGGAAAACAAAACAAGTGAACACGGAACAGAAAGGCAACGGGAGAATATAAAGCAGTCGCGTTTGCTTAAGACAGGCAGTCTTGTCGCAGCGCAGTAGCATGTACATGCTTTGAGACTGAGTAGTTAGTTCTATCGTAGTTATCATAAGCGAAGGTGTACTCACCCTTCGAACTTTGTTTACTCTAAGTTCAAAACGTAGTTATCGTAAGCGAAGGTGTACTCACCCTTCGAACATAGTTTTACTCTAAGTTCGAAACGTAGTCATCTTAAGCGAAGGTGTACTCACCCTTCGAACGTTGTTTTCTCTAAGCTCAGGCGTAGTTATCTTAAGCGAAGGTGTACTCACCCTTCGAACTTTGTTTACTCTAAGTTCAAAACGTAGTTATCATAAGCGAAGGTGTACTCACCCTTCGAACATAGTTTTACTCTAAGCTCAGGCGTAGTTATCTTAAGCGAAGGTGTACTCACCCTTCGAACGTTGTTTACTCTAAGAACAAAACGTAGTTATCTTAAGCGAAGGTACCTCCACCCTTCGAACATAGTTTTAATCTGAGTTCTATCATAGTCACTCACAGCGAGAGGGATCATAGCAAATAACGGAATAAATATGAATAAGCAAAGATTAATTATATCACTTTAATTTATATAATGCTTAATAATTAATAATAATTATGTAACGTACTCGTCAAGTAATAAATAAAAGAAATGAAAATAATAAAGACTTACTCTACAGTTTAAAACTAAAACGCTGGCTTTCTTATTTAAAACAACGGAATCATTGGTAAATAAATTATTTTGTAAGAACCCCTGGATCTTCAGACAGGCAGACAGGCAGTTAGATGGACAGCAGATTAGTATCAGAACAGCATCAGATCAATATCAGAACAGCATCAGAACAGTAACAGATCAGTAACAGAACAACATCAGATCTGATGCAAATTAGGTGTTTTGATATACGTGTATAAGTTTGACATAAGTAAAAGCTGTCAACATCCTTGTGGCGTCCCATGCAGAAGTATGAGCGTATGTGATTTTGTTTCTCACATGTTACATCATCAAATATAAAAATTGAGTTGGGCTGCACTTCGTCTGGAGATATGACGTCATCATTATTAAAAAATAATGAAAAATGTATCACCTTAATAGGTTTAATTAGACGCTCCAAGTATTGATATTTCGGTTGATGTGCCGACTTTGAGTATAAGTAAATACTTTGAAATTTCAGTCCATTGGGACTTTCAATAAGGCTAATCATCACATTTGTTTTCCCACAGTTTGAAGGTCCAACAATAAGACCGCGAATAGAGTTCGGTAGTAATGAGCTGTGCCGTGTTCTATTTGACGAATTTAACTTTGAATCAATATTCTTTACGTTAATTGACTTATGTTGTTTTAAGAATCGCATATTGTAAACTACTAATTGTTTTCGTATATAATCGGGTCCTTTTATTAATTTTAATTCACTTTCCATTCAGCCTTTACTTGGAAAAGAATAAATACTAATGACAATTATTTATAAAAAGACAATCAGTCTTAGTCTATACCAACTCGTTTTGTTTTATTTATATCAGCATAGTTGTGTATGGTCATGGTTATGATATCGCTTTCAATCGTTAGCTTAATTTATTTTGCTGCTTTCATACTTTGTTTTTACATTAGTCAACCAACTCATATTAAATTTATTAAAATGCTTAACAACTACACTCAATATAAACTTCAAGAAATAGCTTTACATGATTTATGTTGTGGGTCTGGGCTTATCACCTTTAACATGCAATTTGTAACGACTTAAATTCATAAACATATTAAACAAGCATGGGAAAAATAAAAAATATTTTACTTCTTTACTGTTTCCTTATCTTCAGCTTGCGGTTTTAGTTCTGAGCTTATCACCTTAAACTTTAAATGCTGATTTATAACAACAACAACACCGAAGTTTATGTAGCGACTTAAATAGATAAACATTATGCTTGCTATGAAGCTTGGGCTTATCATCTTAAACTTAAAATTTTTATTTATAACAACAACACCAACCGTCATACTTCAGCCAGCTTGAACAATCATACCCCCTTCTAGCTATACCTCCGTCCGTCCATCCATCTGACCATCTGTCCGACTGTCTGCCCATACGTCTTCTATGCTTGCTTATCTCCCATTTATAACAACAACAACACGCTGCCAGTGTTGCCACCTCTGACCGAGCGGCCGGTCAAGTCGTTGAAGCAGAATCGTGTAGAGCGCGCAAAAAAGGTGTTTCGAGAAAAACATTTATAAATGTTCTTCGGCCGACGTACTCTCTCGTCTAATACGCTATGACTCGTAAAATAAATTAGATAAGGAAATATCCTTTTGACTACATATTTTCAAGATGAAAATTAAGCAAAAAAACAAAAACAAAAAAGAAGCAAGAAAAATTTGATGGACAAAGCGGAATAAAAGTGGACCAGCCAGAAAAAATGTCCTTTCATCAAACACAAATATAGAACTTGATGACAGATCTGAATCTTGTTTACTATTCAAGTGCAAATAGTAAATTTGTATAAACTTATGCAGTTCTAATTAAAACTTATGCAATGAATAGAAAACTAATAAAATACTTAAAATCCATTTTGTTTCATTGTAAGTCATCGCAATCATCATCATCATCGGCTACTTACCCATACTAGAGATTATTATAAAATTCCAAGAGCAGAGTAAAGTTCAAAAAATAAAATAAATATATTTTGTACAACGTTATAAAAATTTTATTTTTTTTTTCTTCTTAATCATATATCTTTAACAATTTAAAATCTTAAAAATAAACATTTATTCTTAAGTAATATTATTCTGACTCCATAATGCTGAAATGACCCCACGGTAATGTCTCATTACTATTTGCTGCCAAAAATCGCTTATTATCATGAGGGCTTAATGCAATTTTTGTTTGTATGATCGAACTTACTTCATGTTTCCGCGACTGAATCAAATATTGCTGAACTGTCTTTTCAATGTTGTTTTCAAGGCAATCAACATAGTCACTAAACGTTATTTTAGTCTTGACTATGTTTCTTTTTACACCTTTCGATTTTTTCGTTGAATCTTCACCCTCTACCCGTATCGCATACATTTTTTCACGGAGCCCCACAAATTCAGTCATGATACTACCATTATTCTCATCTTTCATGAGACCCAAAACTTTTTTATTGACTTGAGGAATATCCCACACGTTTTCAATAGGATAGTCGCTTGTGTCAAAGTGTATAAAGCAATCGCGTTTGATGACCTCAAACAAGTCTTTACAAGTCATCTCATAAATTAGTGAATCGGTATCGGTATAGCAAATGCTACAATCGGAACCAAATTGAGGAGCCATGTAACCATAATGAAAATCATAAATGGTTGTTTTAGCTAAATCAAGGATGCACATACCAAACATAAATGGGTTTATTGAAGTATATTTCAGTTTTATTGAGTTCAATTGCAACCAAATTTTCACAAAATATTGTTGAGGCCTTAAACTCAGGCTTAGAAATAAGGGCTTCGGCACCATATCGACCTAACCAACTCGTTACCAATTTAACAACACTGTGTTTACGTATGTTTTCCATAGTTTTCCCAAACACAGCATTATTCATGAGTTTGAAAAGGTTCTTCTCAAACTCATTTATAGCTGCTGTTCGAAGACTCGTGTTTAGATCGATATATGGCTTCAACCATGCAGATTGTCTAAATTGTAAAATTTTATGAATTTTAGATAGCCTTAATCCATATTTCAAAGCCTGCTTTAGATTTCTGTAGTGAATAATATATCTCACGCTACCACCCAAAGTTGCCAACAATTTTTCTGCTTTGATCCTGGAGGTGTAATATGATCAGGGCAAAAGGGGAGATTTTTATGGTAATCGTGGAGATTAATTGGATACTCTAAATCTACCTCGAGAATATATCCTACATCTGAATCGTCAGCTATGGCTTCAACATTAAAATTTTGAGAATCTGACAGCCAATGAAACTCACTGTGGGGGAGACATTGAGACATGGCCCAACCATACTGATTATTAATGTCATAATACATTAAGAATTTGATAAGATAATTTATACATGTAATTATCAAACTTTATATATAACAAATCAATAAAAGAACAATAATGATTCATATATAAATCAACTCGTTTTGTTTTATTTATATCAGCATAGTTGCGTATGGTCATGGTTACGATGACGCTTTCAATCTCTAGCTTAACTTATCATTAACCCAAGCCGCCGCCGCAGCCGCCGTTGCTGCTTTCATACTTTGTTTTTACATTAGTCAACCAACTCATATTAAATTTATTAAAATGCTTAACCCTTTCATGCCCGATGTTGCCTACAGGCAGCATTGTACTTATAGACTTCTAAGTCCTGATATTTTCATGTTTTTGACCCGTGGTTTTTTGCTTCATGTAGCCTTATGTGTTGTGCAAGCTTAAACCTATTTGTTCTATTGAATGCTTTGCACGTGTCCATTCAGTAGCCGTTCTCCGTAGAATAGAATGGTCCAAATCAAGATCAGGATCGTTTCGCAAAAAAGTGATTAGCTGAACCCGGTGTGCTTCGCTACCCCCCTCTTATAAAATAAAATTAAAAGTATTTATATATTTAAAAATATTTATTTATTTGATTTAATTATTGCAATGCTTCGCCTCTTTTTTTGTTGTAAACCAATTAGAATTCAGCACTGAATCGCATGTAATTTGCTTCATGCTCCCCCTTTTTATTTTTAGACCAGTCAAAAAGCAGCAATTACACAATCAGCTGTTTCGCAGTCAGTTGTGGGAGAATGAGAATGGGGTTACCCCACTCTCTATTTTAATTAACACGTATTATAAAATCAGTTGTTTTGAAGACAGTGGTGGAAGAAAGAGAATGGGGCTACCCCACTATTTTAATTAATATTTATTTTAAATTTGTGGTAAAGCCGTTAATAAACGTAGTAAAAAAGTAGGTGCAGAAGTGTGCATGGTCGAAAAATATTATCATGTAATAAGTATTCCTGAGTCAAAGCTGAACGCTGTGACGTATTTCTATTCATGCCAATACCATATATAGCAAATACTGCCGCCGTTGGTCCAAAAATGCCCAAGATATGACGATTTTAAATTTTGGGTTATATGGGCGAGGCCACGCCCCTTCGTCCACTCACAACTTTATATAGTCAAGAATTTATTATTTCGTAAGAATATCCTATTGTGAAAATTTAATGACGATCGGTCCAGTAGTTAAGACTATATAACGATTTTTAATTTTCCTAAAAAGGGGCGTGGTCCCACCCACTTTTCTCCTGGTACGTATTCCTAGCTATGCCAATACCATATGTACCAAATAGCATCAACGTAGGTCAAAAAATGCCCAAAATATGGCGATTTAAATTTTTGGGTTATATGGGCAGTGCCACGCCCCTTTGTCCAATAAAAACTTCATATAGCCTATTATTCTTTCCAGAGTCATAGTAAAATGCTGTGAAAGTTTCAGGAAGATCGGTCCAAGGGTTTGGCCTCCTTTAAAGCACAAACAAACAGACAGACAGACATTCATTTTTATATATATAGATTGAAAGCAGATTAATTATAATTAAAGTAAAATGGGGCGAAAAAGGGGGATTTGGTAATAAAAAATCTATGGCTACCATACCTGTAGATAAAAAGTATATAAAACTTTAGGTAAATACATATTACAAAAAAGTATTTTGTATAGCAACAAAATACTTTGGTGGTAAGTATTTCAGCAACATTGTTGGTGGTATAAGTAAGTATCTGAATTAAAAAAAGGGGCGGTGAAGTGGGCGTGGTTCATAGTAATATGGCGACGTTAACAGTATTAAGAGCAATATACTACCAAATAAAAAATAATCCGTTGGAAGGAACAAATTTGTACAGAGAACAAAAAGTTTAAAACTTAAATTTGGTGTGAAAAGGGGCGTGAAAGGGAGCGTGGCGTAAGAAATGTTTATTTCTACCTCGCCTGGAGTATAATGTGTATACAATTTCAAGTAAATCTGTTAAAAACTATATGGGAGCCATTACATAATTTTAAAAAAGTGGGCGTAAAAGTGGGCGTGGTCGAAAAAAGTACCCTATTAATCATGCCAGAGTCCCAGTTAAATGCTGTGAAAATTTCAGGAAGATCGGTCCAGAGGTTTGGTCTCCTATAAGGTACAAACAAACAAACAAACAAATAAACAACCACACATTCCATTTTATATATACAGATTAAACAAGCATAGAAAAACCATTAGACTTCTACACTGTTTCCTTATCTTAAACTTTCGGTTTTGGGTCCACTCATTACGCTTACTATGAAGCTGGGGCTTATCACATAAAACTTGAAATTTGTGTGACGACTTAAATACATAAACATTATGCTTGCTATGAAGCATGGGCTTATCACCTTAAACTTGAAAATTTTAGCAACAACAACAACAACACAGAAGTTTTTGTAGCGACTTAAATACATAAACATTATGCTTGCTATGAAGCTGAAGGCTTATCACCTTTAACTAGAAATTTTTGATTTATATGTAACAACAACAACATACTTCAGTCATCCTACAAAAAGTTCATATGTGTACATACATATACATATACATTAGGGCGGGTCAAATTTTGGCTCAGCGAAATTCGTAAAATACATGTAATTTCAAGACTTTTTCTCCACTACAGCATATACAAATTCTGAAAAAAAGCTGTGCGGACTTTCGTAAATAGATTCATATACATACATTCATATTTTATAATTGAGAACAAAATCTATTTACGAAAGTCCGCACAGCTTTTTTTCAGAATTTGTATATGCTGTAGTGGAGAAAAAGTCTTGAAATTACATGTATTTTACGAATTTCGCTGAGCCAGACCTCCAAAAAATTCGTCCATACAAATTGACCCGCCCTAATATACATACATATACATATATTCGTCCGTCCGTCCTACTTGCATGCTTATCTCCAATTTATAACAACAACAACAACAACACGCTTTAGCTACCCATCCATCCATCCATCTGGCCATCTGTCCGACTGTCTGCCCATACGTCTTCTATGCTTGCTTATCTCCCATTTATAACAACAACAACACGCTGCCAGTGCTGCCACCTCTGACCGCTTTCCGACTGCGCTGCTTCTCACAATTTTGTGAATTTGGAGGCCCATAAGGAAATACACGCGTTTTTGATTTAGAAGCCTCATAGCTTATCTACTTTAAACAAAGATTGTCAAAAAACAAGAACGAAAAAAAAATGTATTACAACATTTGCTCTGTTAATTTTATCTAGCACTTTTTTTCTTCTTTCTTGTTTTTGGAAAATCTTTTTTAATGATTATATGCATATATGTTTATTTATGAATAAAATTTTACAAAATGCTCCGTACTTTAAAACTGCTTTTTGCACTTAGGGGCACGTATAACCCCCGTGAGTACAATATATTGCCACCTTATGATTATAGACTTAGCCTTCTGAATTTAATGCCCCTTTCAACAAGAAGGTCTTTACTTAGTTCATGTTTTACCTTTGATATCATTAACGGTGTTGTTGATAGCGAGTAAATATCATACAAGATACGATTTAATGACCCGATCAGACGTACATGGCATACACGACTATTAAATGAATATCAACATCACACTGTCTATGCAAGAAATAAATAGCCGATAAATAGGTGCTGTAGAGAATTCAATAACATCAGCGAGTACTATTCACCCTCAATATCTAAATTAACTTTTAAGAAAAATATTTCCAAGTTCCTATTTCCGTCATAATACCTTCCTTCAAGCAAATAGGCTCCCAACACCTTAATCTAAGCTAAATTCAAGTTTATTCAAAATAACCTTGCTTGGGTAAATAAATAAATAAATACTTGACTTCTTTTCTTAATCTATAATCAAGCCCTCTCCAAATCTTTTTTTCCCTACTAAAAGCCAAATAATCCTGCGCTCTTCCTTTATTGTCCTTTTAGTCGTTAAGAATTAAATTCTATTCTATTCTTGTTAGTATGTAAGTTCCTTTTCTTTTTTCTTTTCTTCTCTCTTTTTCTTTTTGACGTGTTCTTGAATTCATGTCGATCAGGTGAGCGGATTACGCCCACATCGATTTGCATATCTTCGAACACCAAAACACAGAAATGGGAGGAAAAAAATAAACAAGCCTGTTAGAATAAGTAAATTGCCTTGCTTGGCCAATAAATAAATAAATAAAAATATTGGTAGGATGTCTGATGCGTGTTGTTATTCTTATAAATCAAAAATTTCAAGTTTAAGGTGATAAACCCAAACTTCATAGTAAGCGTAATTAGCGGATCCAAAACCGAAAGTTTAAGATAAGGAAACAGTGTAGAGTTTTAATATTTTTTCTATGCTTGTTTAATATGTTTATGAATTTAAGTTGCTACAAATTTCAAGTCAAGGATGATAAGCCCAAGCTTCATACTAAGCATAACAAGCGGACCCAAAACCACAAGTTTAAGATAAAAGTGAAGTACTATGTTGTTGTCGAAATTAGAAATAAGCATGAAACGTATGAAGTCATAAAAGGCTTAGTTGAGAGGATATATTCTATATGTAGGCTAGTGGTTCAGAACTGGTGGAATGTGGTTGGGTGGTTAAAGTGCTATGTTGATGTTCAAATTGGAGATAAGCATGAAACTTATGAGCTCATAAGAGCCTAAGTTGAGAGGAAATATACTATATGTAGACTAACAGCCCTATTCTGGCAGCTTAACTCAGCTCACCACATTAACAAAATAGTTAATGTTAACAATTTGTTAAGGTTTCGTATTCTGGTGAAAATTTAAAAGCTCTTTTCATTACAATTTTGTTAATGACAGAAAGTATCTTAACAACGTGATATTTATGTGTTTAACTAGAAAATTATTTTACAAATAATAAAAATAATATAAAATTAAAGTTTTTTCCTAAATGACCTCTATATTTATTATGTTGACTTTATATGATTTAAGAGTTTAAATCATACTTAAACTATCAAACATTTAGAATTTGTATTTAAATCATATAAAGTCAAAATAATATAAAACACAATATAATATTGGATTTCATTTTCATTAATTAAAAAGCAGTTTGTGAAAGATTTTAGACTTGGAAAGTCCTTATGCTGGAGTCTTATTGAGGAGCTTTCATATCATGATACCCAAAACACGTCTTTGCCACTTTCTGTGCGAGTTCTGACTGCACTCTATTTTTGGACACGGTTCTTACCAAAAATGTGTTGGTAACCATTGTGTATAGCCAATGAGCCAATCATCAGTTTCTCGAACGTTAAACGAAATTGTAAAATTAACAATTCGGGTCAATGGAAATGAAGTGCAGTTTCCAATAACCCTTGAAAAGCAAACTGCAATAAAAACGGTATTTAAAAAATTTCTTTCCATATACATATTTGTAAAAACTTATTAATATTTCAGATTCCATAATAGATGTTTGTTTTTGTTCTTTGTTTGAACTTAACTGTGCGCTTGTTGTGTTAAAATAATGTTTAGTTGCTCTGGTCCATGAGAGCAAAAGTTTCATGCATCTTGTGCCGGTATTTCTAAATCATGTCTAGACGATTTAGTATCTGTACGGTCAGGTCTTCGCTGGTACTGTGCTTCGTGTAGGGCACTTTCCCCAGATGAACTTTATTAAAAAATAAAGCTTTTGTGGAAAGTCTTAATACGTTAAATAACAATTTTAGAGAAATCGTCACATTTTTTAGCGAAATTAGAGCCACACCCAGTACCAGCGTCTATGATGAAATATCTATTCCGGAAAATGTCCCACCTTCTTTGTCACAGACTGTTTCTTCCGGGACTCAAACTATTATTTCATCAGAAAAAGACTATTCTATTTCAAAAAGAAAGAGGAAGAAAAAAATAAGCGTCGCAAAGCATCTTTGAACAAAAATACTCCAGTTTCTTTTTCGTCACCTACTAATATTTTTCCTTTGACTAATAACCAGTTTTACCTCCTATTGAACCCAGAAATCATTTAAATTTAAGGGCAGTGTCAAGGAGGAAAAATTTATTTATTTCACGTCTTCAGCCTGACACAACTGTTGAAAACGTATTGACGTTTATCAAACATAACAACTTGCTGAGTCAAAACGCCTTAAAACGTAAAAAAATAGGGAATAAACCTTCCCACGCTTCCTTCATTCTCACAGATCCAGCTGAAGAGTTTGCAAATGTTTTAAATTCTAATTTATGGACCGATAATATATTCGTTTCAGAGTTTCTGCTTAAGAATAAGTCTAGAAGGACGACTCAACCTGTTCGTCAAACTCAAAAAAACTGAATAGGCATCCCTTTACCATCAAAATGTAAGGGGATTACGCTCTAAGACGCGAGACATATTTTTAGTGTCTCAAAATTTGTCTGAAGATATTATCGCATTGACTGAAATGTGGTTAAATGGAAGCATTACTGACTTGGAATTGTTTGATAATAATTTTGAAGTGTATAGAAAATACAGATACGATGGCAATACTTCTGCTGTCGGTGGTGGTGTCTATTAGCTGTTAGGAACTCCTTCGTTAGTTCCATTATCGATATTCCCTGCTCTTCTAACATCGAACTTATATGCATAAGGCTGCATGCAAGCCTTGCAGATTGCATAGAATACGTTATAAATATTCTTGACGTTAGTGACGACATTTTATTTTTGGGCGATTTTAATATGCCTGACTTGAAATGGGAATCTTCTGACGATGATACATATTTTTCTGCATCTAATTCGATGACACGCCAAGAGCATATATTTGTTGCTAATATATGTTCTGACTTACAACAAGTAAGTTGTATTTATAATAGTCGTGAAAGACTTATTGACCTGGTCTTAACTACAGACTTTAACAACGTGATTGTTAAGAGGGCCCTTCATGCTCTAACTTCTGTTAATGACTACCATCCACCACTGAGCATATGGTACAAGTCCGACAAGGAAAATATAGTGGATTCTAATTCAATAGATAAAGTTTATGAATTCAATTTTAAAAAAGCTGACTTTCTGAAGATGAATCATTAACTTCATAGTAAACTTAATGTAATTTTAGAATATTTTAATGGTAATAATCTTGAAGATTCAATTAATTTTTTTTATTTGGAAATCTTTACTATGTTTTCTCTGTCCGTGCAGTATAGCCTCAAATTAACGAAAAACTTTTGCTAACCTCTGGTAAACAAAGGAGTTAAAGATTCGTCGAAACAGCAGGAATAAGGCATTTACTGACGATCCCGTTATAATTTGTGGCCTATTTGCGACTCTCTTTAAAGATTCATTCTGTTCAGACTCTTTTAATCCTGATGAAGATTATTTTGAATATATGAACTCTGCACCCAGGGTTTCGTTGGACCCTATATCTTTTAATTCAGAGGATATTTTAAAGTATATTGGATCGATCGAAGAAAATTTTAATGCTGGACCTGACGGAATTCCTGCCACAGTTCTAACGCAATGTGGTTCCGTTCTAAGCCAACCACTCTCCATATTACTCAATAAATCAATTAGGGAATGTAATTTTCCACTTTTTTGGAAAAAATCTTTTATAAGTCTTATTTATAAAAAAGGTTGTAAGAATGATGTAAACAACTATAGGCCTATCGCTAAACTCTCATCGATTCCAAAACTTTTCGGTCGGCTCATATATGATAATTTGAAGATTCATTGTGGGAAGGTCATAACAACTCGTCAGCATGGATTTGTTACTGGCAGATCCACTGTGACTAATCTCCTCGATTTTACAACATTCTGCTTAAATTCAGTTTATTCAGGTAACCAGGTCGATTGTATTTACACTGATTTTAGTAAAGCATTTGATAAACTACCACACAAATTAATTATATTTAAACTAAAGTTAATATGTTTTCCACAATTTTTTGTAAGCTGGATTCAATCGTATCTGACAGAGCGATCTTATCAAATACGATTGCGAGGTGTATTGTCTGCTGAATTTATTGCTGCATCAGGTGTTCCTCAGGGTAGCCACCTTGGTCCACTTCTGTTTAATTTAGCCATTAATGATATAACCCACATCATCAAATACTCTCATCTGCTCATTTATGCAGATGATATGAAAATATACAGAACAGTAGATTCTAAAGACAGTTCAGTTCTATTCCAGTCTGATTTAAAATTCTTTGAAGTTTGGTGTTCTAAAAATATGTTTCTAAATCCAGATAAATGCCAAACTATGACCTTTTCGCGAAAAAGGAACAATTTAATTTTTGATTATAAGATAAAGGATACGGCTTTAAATCGTGTAGATTCCCTGCAGGACCAAACGTAACTAGTCCTAAAAGTAAAGTAACTTTAATGTAGTTATTCACGGAGTAACTTTCATTTAGTTGAAAGTCATCGAAAGTCATCGAAAAGTAGTGAGTTGAGCGGCCACGAACTAGAATTTCAGTGTTGCAGTAACAAGCAAAGCAAATGTCTCAGCTTTGCATCAATTTGTTTCTCCGTGGCCAGGGTTGTGATTTGCTAAAAAAAAGACACAGATTTGATAGTATCGGAAGTGTAGACGTACATTTCCTTTTTATACAGAATAGATCAGTAGTTCTCAACAGTTTTTGGTCGCGTCCCCCCATTCCATATTCACATCAAGCTTGCGTCCCCCCCCAAACAAATTATTTTTTCAATTCAAAAATAGGTTTATTTTTTAAAATAAGTAATGTTATACAATAAAAATTAAAATTTAATGCATTTTAAATGTACTATACTTCAAATAATAGAATTAAAATATAATAAAATTATATTATATATATGAGATCATTGCGTTTTTATTAAACCTTGTTCAGTTAACTTTTTAAAAAATATTCATGACATTAAAATCATATAAAATATAAGGTACAAAAATTTATAGTAATGGAAAAAAAAGCTTTATAAAATAATTTATAGATAAAGTTAATGTGATTGCTGACAAGTCTT
Source organism: Dichetophora obliterata (assembly GCA_963920525.1). NCBI lineage: Eukaryota > Metazoa > Arthropoda > Insecta > Diptera > Sciomyzidae > Dichetophora > Dichetophora obliterata. The sequence goes on along the minus strand of OY986438.1, from coordinate 69,163,654 downwards.
TTGACCAACTATTTTTTTTATATTTGGACTTGACTTAGTGAGTGCACACCTGAGATCGTTTTCAACATTAAGTCTTGACCTATTTTTTGTTTTTATATTTATTAAAGCCGAGAAGCTTGACTCGCACAAATATGTGGAGGAAAACTGCACTAACATACGTAATGCCTCTGCACTAACCAGAGGATAAATTAATTGGTATTTTATCCAAAACTGCTCACAACTTAAAACAGAAAACTGCATTTTGGCACATGAATCACACTTCAGCTCTAATGCCTCTTCTTGAATGTTTTCAGGAAGTAAGATAACATCAATAGTAAAAGGGTCACGAACTAGCTTTGCTTTCCAGTTTTCTGATGAAATATCAGGAAAATAACGCTCAAATTCCCCATACAGAGAGTCAAGGTGGGAAATCAGAAGATTTTTATGCTGCAAATTATAAATTTGTTTGTCCATCAAAAGTTCGTTGAGGCGAGGAAAAGCTGAATAACTTGCATCTGCTCCCTGAAGACGCCGCTTCCATAGTAAAATTTTTTGAAGAAAAGCATTAATTACGTCATTAGCATTCAAAATATTAGTATTTGCGCCTTGTAACTTCAAATTCAAGTTATTTAACGCTTCAAAATGGTCAGAAAGGTAAGCCAAATAAAAACAAAAATTATTCGAAACAAAAGAGTCGTAAAGGTCTTTTTTGCCTTCGTTATGCAGAAAGGTTTCCACTTCGTTCCTTAGCTCATAAAGTCTAGCCAGCATGTTTCCCTTAGAAAGCCAACGAACTTCGGTGTGAAAAAGTAAAGAGTGATGATTGGCGTTAAGCTCACTGCAAAGACATTCAAAAAGTCTTGTTCTTAATGCACTTGATTTAACAAAATTAACAACATCTATTGCAACTGTCATTGCATTCTTAAGTTCATATGGCAATGTTTTGGCAGCCAGGGCTTGTCGGTGTATTAAGCAGTGAGAACCAATTATATCCACGTTCCTTTCTTTGGCTAATGCTATAAATCCACATCGTGAACCTATCATGGCAGGTGCCCCATCAGTACATATTCCAACCACTTTTTGCCAAGGCAGTGAGTTTTCATCCATGAAGTTGCAAAGAGCTGCAAAAATGTCTGCACCTTTTGATGTTGTTTGAAGAGCCTTACAAAACATCAACTCTTCTTGAATTTTATCATCCCCAATAAACCGGCAATAAAATAAGAGTTGGCTGCATTGCGAAATATCTGTAGTTTCATCACACTGCAAAGCAAAAAATGAACATGTTTTTAGCTTTTCTATCAGCTGCTTCCTTAAATCTGCAGCCATGTCATCAATTCTTCGTTTTACGGTGTCATTGGACAAAGAAATTTGGCTTACCTTTTGGTAGCTGTCTTCGTCAAGCAAAATTTTCGCCACAGCAAGTAGGGATGGCTTAACTAAAGTTTCACCGATCGTGTGCGCCTTCTTATTTTTTGCGATCAAAAGGGACAGCTCGTAGGAAGCCTCTACTACCTTTTCGGCATTCAACTTGAAGCATCTGGCTGAATCTAATCTTATTCGTTTTAATGAAACTTGTTTTGCAGCAAAAAAGCTCTTCTTTTTATCCTTAAGTTCGGGGTGCTTTGAAAGCAAGTGCCGCTGCAATCGGCTTGGTCGCATAGCGTCATTGCTCAAAACTTGGTGACAAACTACACATTGTGGCTGGGAAACACCATTTCTTTCAGATGATGAGAATCCATATGTAAGATATTCCTCGTTATAAAGTCGCTTTTTACCACTTTTATCCGACATTTTAATTTTTAAGCAGACCTTTACTTCCACTGACCAAATATTTTACAAGAATAGAATACAAGAACAGCAAAAACAGCTTTAAGCGGACCACACACAGGCGGACATGTTCGTCAACTTGGTTGGTTGGTTGGTTGTATGTGGCTAAACAAAAACCGGTTACACGTACATGTTGTGGGATATGGTCGTTCGTGTATGAGCGCTTTTACAATCAGTACTCTGCAACTTTAAGCAATACTTGAATTTTTATTTGAATAATATTTTTCAAATTTTTACGCGCCCCCCCTGGAAACTGCTCAGGCCCCCCCAGGGGGGGCGCGCCCCACCAGTTGAGAACCGCTGGAATAGATGGAAAAAATGTTTTGGAAATATTTTTAAAGCGCCTATTTCAAATTGAAGTGTAATATCTGTTGAACTTACCTTCTCCGATTAAGCTCAACTTTTTTTAATTTATTGATTTTTATGATTATTAAACCAATTCCGAAGTTATTCATTTTAAGAATCATTTGTCGCGGCCAAAATAGGGTTTATTTAGAGACAACGGAGCTCAGTTAATTAATATACGATTTCCATAACTAGGATATCGATTTAAGAAGTCGAATTTGTATTGAAAATCCAATAACAAATCACGCTGTACGCCATAATTTCTAAACACTTGAAAAGCACACCTTCATTTTATATCGTTAGAAAGGTAATAGAATGTGAACAAAATTAAAATAATGAAAATTGAAAATATTTAGTATGCGTCAAATTACGGCAATTGTTTCAACTTTTATATTTTTTCTTAAAATAACCTTTGCAACGATAAACTATTTGCTAAATTCGCAATTATATTGACTGAGCTACGTTGATTCAAAATAGACCCTATTTTGGCATTCACATTACTGGGAGTCCGCGAAAAAATTCTTAAAATCTCAAACTCCAGATTTGGCTTTCTTAACAATAAACCAATCTAAGAACAAATTTTTATCCAAATCGAAGATGGTCAATGCAATTTATATTACACTTCAATTTGATATAGGCGATAAATTTATTATTTTTCCTGTAGTAAAGATTTTGTATATATTTTAAGTTTAAAATATGAAATAAACTAGTATTCCCTGGCAGACGTTGTCCTGCCACAGACCGCCTTACAGCCATAAACGAAAATGTGAAGAAATGCTAAATATATTCACAATTTTTAGTACAGTTGCTGACAGTTACCATACAAACTAAATTATCAAATTTTAGTCTTATACGACCAAAACCGTCTTAAATATAGCATATTTATTGATTTGGGGGCGGTAAAAAGGGGTGTGGCAAAATATATTTTCTTAAACCATCTCCTACCTGAAACAAATCGATTTTCAAAATTTCAGATCAATAGGTTCAGTAGTTTTGGAGTCAATGCAGAACACAACTGCAGAAGACAGTTGTGGCTTCGAGCAATTTCTAGGTATTCTAAATGAGGAAAATTCAAATTTGTCTAGGAGTGCGAAGGCATTTTTAACAAGCAGAGAGCCAGTTGTCTTTAAGAATGTTCCGCCGGGAACATATATCCACTTTGGCTTTGCAAAGCAATTTGCGAAAATTGTAAGTTCGCTTTCTGAGCTTCAGAGCTTGAAGATGTGGTTTTTTACATAAACATTGATGGTCTTCCACTCTTTAAAAGTTAAAAAATACAATTGTGGCCCATCCTGTTCAAAGTCGTCAATATAAATTGTTTATCTATTTTCCCGTTGGTGTTTACATGGGCACAAAGAAGCCAGACCGCATTGAAGATTTTCTTAATGAAATCATTAACGAAATAAAGCATATCACTGAAAATGGTATAACCATTGGAAATAAGACAATTGCACTAAAAGTTAGAGCACTAATCTGTGACACCCCTGCAAAGGCATTCGTCTGTGGTACTCCCCATCACACCTCAGCTCATGGATGCTCCAAGTGTACGCAGCTTGGAAGAAAAATTAACAATACTTTAACCTACTCTATTCAATCTGGTGATCTGATTTCAAACGAAGATTTTGATTCAAGAAAATATCCATCTCATCATAACAGATTTAAAACATCCAAAAGCCCACTTGAAACTATAAATTTCAAAATGATAAGTCATATTCCGCTAGATCCAATGCATTTGGTAGATCTCGGCGTAATGCGAAAATTCCTTTTACGATTAATTCATGACAAAACTGAGTTCAAAGTTAGTAAGAACGACAAAGCCAGTATTTCCAGGCAACTTGTTTCACTTCAGCGATGCATTCCCAAGGAGTTTGTTCGTCGTCCACGAAAATTAGACGAAATTCTTCATTAGAAGGCAACAGAATTTCGCCAATTTCTCCTTTACACTGGATTAGTAGTGTTAAAGGATAAAGTTAATGATGATGTATATAGTCAGTTTTTGCTGCTTCACTGTACATGCAGACTTTTGTCTTGTCCAAGAAATGCAAGAGAGAATGTAGGTAATGCACAAGGAATGCTCGATATATTCCTTCAAAAATTTCCCATGATCTTTGGCGAGAATAGTGTATCACACAACATTCATGGGCTTCTGCATTTGAGTGATTGTGTGATAGAATTTGGGCCTTTAAGCAGTTTCTCTGCATATGGCTTCGAAAATTACCTCCAACTTTAAAAAAAATATGTAAAGAAATCCACACAAATATTACAGCAAATTGCTTATAAAGTCCAAAATGAAAGCTTTATCATAAGAGATAACCTAAATATTATAGGAAAAGTTAGGAATTTAATAAATGGCAGTTCATGCATTCAGTTTAAAGATTTCTATTTAAGCACGAAGTACCCTGATAATTACTGCTGCATTTCGTCATACAAACTATTTAAAATTGTAGGTTTTGAAAGCTGTTCTAATCCGAAAATATTCGGAAAAAAATTGTTAAATGCTCGCAGTCTCTTCAATGTACCGATTGATTCGCAGTCATCACTCGGAATATCTGTCGTTGATAAAGAGCCTTCAGAAATAATAGAAAAATTCAATTTTAAAGAAGTATTCTGTAAACTAATGAGTCTTCCATATAAAAATAAAATTCTTGTTCTACCACTTCTTCATCATCAGGAAAATTAGTAAAAAGAGGGGCATTCTACGTTTGATTCCATCATATACCGACGATTCAGTAAGTGGTGAGTTGTTGTAAAATTTGTTTTTAAAGGTTTTAAAAATGAAACTCTTTCTTATATTTTCCAGACTCGAATCAATGCTATAAATGTCGAACCCTACAGACGGAGCTCAGCCAAATAAAAGACCAAAATCAAACAATAATTGATGAACTTACTGCGAGTAAATCAGAAAACACTCAAAATATTCATGCCATAAAAGGTAATTGAAATATGGATATCCACTTACAATTGAAACAGCTTTTTTATCACAAAAAATAAAACTTATAACTTGCATCTGCAAACTTTTTAAACTTAAAATACTTTTTTGAAACACTATATACTTTGTTTTATTTTAATTTTCTAATTTTTCTTATTTTTTCAGATACAATTAAAGGACAAAATAAAATAATTACGGAAACTCTCGCAAAGCAAGAAATTTTGCTTGCGAAATTACTCATGCAAGATAATGCAATAGAAAAAGCAAGAAGTTTGTTTCCCATCAAATCTGTAGACGAAATAGGCAATGTGAATGACACGATTAATGGAGTTAACAAAAAAGCTTTTGTAAGATCTCTGAACTACTTATTGATTTTAGTATTTACAACCTCCCTTATACCTACATTATTCAGATAAATGCCATGAAGACGTTGCTACGCGGGAATTTAAATAAGACTATAACATCAGTTTTGTCATCACAAGTACTGTTAGATGTCAACGTAGATGCTACGCATGGCAAAACACGTCTCAATGATTTCGTCGGATTTCATGATGCTCTAAAGGGTACTTTTTTTGTATATTTTTTAAATTATTTAAAATAATGGTTATTTTAGAATCCATTGATGGCTGCGACCCCGAAAAGTTGCTGCGAATCGCAGTACAAACAGTGAAAAAGATACATTTCCACGATGTATCTGTAAAAAACCGAAAAATTGCTGAAAAATTAGTTTCTTCGTAGTTAGTCTTAAAATTAGTTTTTCGGACTTAATCCAAGTCCGTAGCCAGTTCTCCCCTATTAGATCAAATTTAATATGCTTAAATATTTTAAACATTTTGCAGTTAAAAATTTTCCTGATTTTAGGTTCAAATGAAATAGTTCTTTTTGAAATGTTCCTCATTTTTCAATTCTATAACTAAAAAATCCGACCAGATAAGGAGAACTGGCTACGAACATGTATTTAGCACACAAAACACACAAAAATCGAAGTGAAATCAATATCCACTTTCTTAGTCCAAAATTGTGTATCCTACCTGTGTTTTGAATTAACTTTTAATTTTTGATTTAATTGATTTTAAATACATAAGTAGTTCAGAGAGCTTACATAGGCTTTTTTGTTAACTCCATCAATCGCGTCATTCACTTTGTCTCTTTTGTCTGGTTTCTATAAATTTTGAAGTTATATGTTTTTTTCAATGGAATTTAACTTTTTTCACACTTCACTGAATATTTATCACTTTATTGAAGAATAAAAATGTCATGTTTTATTTATTTTTAACTCACATTACTAAATATTTATCACTTTTAAACGTTATTATAGTCTGAAAAACTCATGTTTTGGCATTAAATGTAATAAAATTATTTATTTTGTTTAATAAAAATTTTCAACTGGTTTTATATAGCCAGATAAAAATCAATCAGACTAACCAACCAATATTTTAATGTTGACTTGAAATTTAGTAGCAACTTTTCTGACATTGTTTTTGTAATTATATTAAAAACAAGTCACACTAAATTTTGAGTCGAGTCTTGTTGAGTCAAAATGCATTTTGTTCTGCAAAAAAATAGGCAATAAACCTTCTCACGCTTTCTTTATTCTCACAGTTCCAGCTGAAGAGTTTGCAACTGTAAACTCTAATTTGTGGACTGATAACATACTCGTTACAGAGTTTCAGCCTAAGAACAAGCCTAGAAGGACGACTCAAGCCCCTCGTCAATCCCAAAAAACTGAATAATCTGTTCCTTTATTATCAAAATGTAAGGGGATTATGCTCTAAGACGCGAGACATATTTTTAATTTCTCAGAGGATATTATCGCATTGACTGAAACTTTGAAGCATTACTGATTTAAAATTGTTTAATAACAGTTTTGATGTTTATATGGGGGTTGGAATTAATTTTAAAGGTTTTTTTTTTCGGTTTTTGAGCATTTATTTAGAAACAACGGTACAATGTATATTATTCAAAGTATTGTCCATCGTTAGCTACAACATTTTCCTATCTTTCTGGCAGCATATGGATTCCGCGCCGGAAGAACGATTCATCTTTTGAGGCAATCCACGAATCGACCCATTTTTTGGTATTCTCGTAAGAAGTGAAGCGCTGCTCAGCCAAGCCATGCGTCATCGATCTGAATAGGTGGTAGTCGGAAGGGGCTATGTCTGGGCTATAAGGCGGGTGGGGTAGCACATCCCAATTCAGCGCCTCCAACGTTTCCTTGACGGTTCTTGCAACATGTGGCCGTGCGTTGTCATGTTGAAAAACCACTTTGTCGTGTCTTTTGGCATATTCCGGCCGTTTAACCTTTAATGCTCGGCTCAATTGCATCAATTGTTGTTGGTAGCGTTCCCCAGTGATGGTTTCGTTAGGTTTTAGCAGCTCATAGTACACGACACCATTCTGATCCCACCAAATACACAGCATAAGCCTGGCGCCATGAATATTCGGCTTGGCCCTCGATGTTGATGCATGGCCGGGTGGTCCCCACGATTTTTTTCGCTTAGGATTATCGTAATGGATCCACTTTTCATCGCCAGTGACAATACGATGCAAAAAACTCTTCCTTTTATGCCGTTGAAGCAGTTGTTCGCACATGCAAAATCGCCGTTCAACGTCTCTCGGCTTCAACTGGTACGGTACCCAATTTCCTTGCTTTTGAATCATTCCCATGGCCTTCAAGCGTTTGCCGACCGTTGATAAGTCGACTCCCAATGATTCTGACAATTCTTGAAGGGTTTGACACGGGTCTTCATCGAGCAAAGCCTCCAATTCCTCATCTTCAAACTTTTTCGGCTGGCCCGGACGCTCTTTGTCTTCCGTATCAAAATCACCACTTTTAAACCGACGGAACCAGTGCTCACAAGTAGAAATCGATGGAGCATAGTAAGCGTGCGTTGTGCTTCAACCGCTTTTTTCTTCAAATGGAAGCACAAAAGTAAACCTTCCCGCAAATTGCGTTTTGTTGGAACGAAAGTCGACATGTTCACAGAGAAAAAAATATATGTTGTTTACACTTCAGTGGAATGACACATACTGAAAAATGAAGCTTAGACAATGTGCTTTGAAATGAATATAGTCACAGGTGTGCCCGATGCGATCTATTGATAGTTACGCCATCTCTTAGAAAACCTTTAAAACTAATTCCAACCCCAATAGAAGCAATATACACGCTGACAATACATCTGCTGTCGGTGGATGTGTCTTATTAGCTGTATGGAACTCCTTCGTTAGTTCCATTATTGTTATTCCCTGCTCTGCTAATATCGAACTTATATGCGTTAAGGTTGTACATTGCAATTCTAATGTATATCTTATTTATGCATACGTTCCTCTTAAGAGCAGTGTAGAAGTTTATGCAAGCCTTGCGGATTCCATAATTGACGTTAATGACGAAATTTTATTGTTAGGTGATTTTAATCTGCCTGACTTGAAAAGGAAATCTTCTGACGATGATACATATTTTTGTGCTTCTAATTCAAAGACAGGCCAAGAGCATATATTTGTTGATAATATATGTTCTGACTTAAAACAAGTGAGTTGTATTTATAATAGTCGTGTAAGACTTCTTGACCTGGTCTTAACTACAGACAGTAACAATGTGATTGTTAAGAGAGCCCCTCATGCTTTGACTACTGTTGATGAATACCATCAATAGATGAAGTTTATGAATTCAATTTTAAAAAATGCTGACCTTTTGAAGTTGAATCATTTACTTCAAAGTAAACTACATGTAGTTTTAGAATATGTTAATAATAACACTCTTGATGATTCAATTAATTTTTTTATATGGAAATTTGCTATGTTTTCTCTGTGCGTGCAGTGCCTCAAATTTACGAAAAACTTTTGCTAACCTCTGGTAAACAAAGGAGTTACAGATTCGTCGCAACAGCAGGAATAAGGCATGGAAAAAATATGAGTAGAAGGGCTATGAGAGTTCTAAATCAAAAACGCGTGTATTTTCTTATGGGCCTCCAAATTCACAAAATTGTGCGAAGCAGCGCAGTCGGCATCGTACGATCGGTCAAGTTGGCCGAGAGTAGGGTGGCTGAAGCGTGTTGTTGTTGTTGCAAATTGGAGATAAGCATGCAAGATGTACGGACGGAGGAATAGCTAGGGAGGGGGTAATTAATCAAGCTAGCTGAAGTAGGATGGCTGAAGCGTGTTGTTGTCGTTATAAATTGGAGATAAGCATGCAAGATGGGCAGATGGAAGGACGGACGGATAGTTGTTGTTGCTATAAATCAAAACCGCAAGTTTAAGATAAGGAAACAGTGAAGAAGTGAAATATTTTTTATTTTTCCTATGCTTGTTTAATATGTTTATGAATTTAAGTCGCTACAAATTTCAAGTTAAAGATGATAAGTCCAAGCTTCATAGTAAGCGTAATAAGCGTGCCAAAAACCACAAGTTTAAGATAAGGAAACAGTGTAAGAGTCTAATATTTTTTCTATGCTTGTTTAATATAATATGTTTATGAATTTAAGTCGCTACAAATTTCAAGTTAAATATGATAAGCCCAAGCTTCATGGTAAGCATAGTAAGCAAGCCAAAAACTGCATGTTCATGATAAGGGGGCAGTGTAGTTGTTAAGCATTTTAATAAATTTAATATGAGTTGGCTGACTAATGTAAAGACAAAGTAATAAAGCAGCAACGGTGGCTGTGGTGGCGGCTTGGGTTAATGATAAGTTAAGCTAGAGATTGAAAGCGTCATCGTAACCATGACCATACGCAACTATGTTGATATAAATAAAACAAAACGGGTTGATTTATATATGAATCATTATTGTTCTTTTACATCTTGCATGCTTATCACTTTGCCAATTTGCAACAACAACAACACGCTTCAGCCACCCTTTTATCGGCCAACATGACCGATCGTACGACGCCGACTGCGCTGCTTCGCACAATTTTGTGAATTTGGAGTCCCATAAGGAAATAAACGCGTTTTTGATTTAGAACTCTCATAGCCCTTCTACTAATATGTCTGTAGCTTAGACTTGAATGACCTAGAAATCTGCAAGCGTTCGTTTCTGAATTTTAAAAATTGCTCAGCTATCTTATATCAAAATTAGTTAGGCAGTATTAAGCTGAGAATATTGCCTCATACAAAGAAATTCTGGGGTTTCATAAAGACCAAAAAAAAAAATCTGATGGATTCACTTCATTATTTAAATCTTCTGATGGATTTACTGATGATCCCGTCATAATTTGTGGTCTATTTACCAATCTTTTTAAAGAGTCATTTTGTTCAGACTCTTTTAATTCTGATGAAAAGTACTTTGAATATATGAATTATACACCCAGGGTTTCGTTGGATTCTATATCCTTTACTTCAGAGGATATTTTAAAGTATATTGGATTGATCGATGAGGATTTTAATGCTGGACCTGAGGAAATTCCCACCGCAGTGTTAACACTATGCTGTTCCGTTCTAAGTCAATCACTGTCCATGTTATTCAATAAATCAATTAGTGAAAGCATTTTTCCACTTTTTTGGAAAAAATCTTTTATAAGTCCTATTTATAAAAAATGTTGTAAGAACGATATAAACAACTACAGGCCTAGCACGAAACTCCCGTTGATTTTCAAATTTTTTGAGCGGCTCATCCTGTGAAAATTCACTGGGGGAAGGTCATAACAACTCGTCAGCATGGATTTGATATTGGCAGATCCACTATGTAAATCCTTGAATTTACAACGTTTTGCTTAAATTCATTTTATTCAGGTAACCAGGTCGACTGTATTTACACTGGTTTTAGTTAAGCATTTGATAAACTGCCACACAACTTAATTCTATTTAAACTAAAGTAGTTAATGAGTTTTCCACAATTTTTTTTAAGCTGGATTCAATCGTATCTGACATAGCGATCTTATTAAATACGATTTCGAGGCGTATTGTCAGCTGAATTTATTGCTGAATCAGGTTCAAGGTAGATATCTTGGTCCACTTCTGTTTATTTTAGCCATTAATGATGTAACCCACATCATCAAAAACTCTCATCCTCAGCAAAATTTTTGTTCCAAATATGACATGCATTCTTAGGGGCACTGCTTCCAGAAGACATTCTATAGATCCAATTGTGCTTCTTCTAAGCCATATCAAGAAGTGCTTTCATGAAGAATTCTCATAAACCACTTCTCAAAGACATTCAAATAGCATTTTTCAAACCTCCAATAAAACGCAAACACTTCCTAATTCAAACACCAACATGCCGTGAAAATCGAAAAAAGGGTTATTTTACGTGAATTTTTTTTAAACCCCCAACAAAACCCAAACACTTCTCATTTCCAACACTAAAATCGCGAGAAAATCGGGAAAAGGGATATTTTCCGTGGAATTTTTTAAGCTCCCCTAACCACAAAAACCATTTCATTCCATACCTTCTTAAAGTTCTCATCAAAAACACCTACTAGAATCCTTTCATTTAAGGGCTCAAAGAAATCTTCCATTGAAAAAATTCTGGAGGCACTTCTAGAGAAGACTAAAGAAAGCTCCCTTTGACCTCCCAATGACATGCATATGTTAAAAGAATACCTTCTGGGTATGAAAGTGGAAGGGATGGAATTCAAGACTTTCCCTTCCATTTTCTTCAGTTGATCTCGTCTTTTGGCCGGTGACAGTCGTTTGTCTTGTGTTGTTTTTTTTATTGTAATTTGTGTTATACCAGTGTTTGTTTAATTTCGGTATGTGCTGCATTTTTATTTATTTGTGATTGAAAATTGTTTTTAAGGTGACCTATAGTGTTTTCATGCTGTGTGGTTGAATTTTTTAATGTTTTATTGTAGTACATACATGTGTTGTTTTAATTGTCGTTTATAGTTTGATAGCTGAGCTGCTGCTTATGTACTTTTTTCTTTCTCTTTTTTGCGTTCCTCTTTGTGCGTTGTTTGTTTATTTGCATAAACTAAGCACAGAGAACTGTTGCAGTTGCTTTTAAACTGCAACATATTATATTAACCCATTAGCACTTAGTGGACATTATTTTTGCTCACATAAAATTATTGAACTTTGTTTATTCGCTATGGAATATTTTTCCGTAGAAAATTTTGCTGCTTGTTCTTTAGACGAGCTTTGCAAAAGTTAAAACATTCTGAACCGTTTAGTTGTTCTGGCCCATGTGGGCGTTTGTTCCATACTTCATGTGCTGGGATCTCTAAGTCGTGTCTTGATGATTTAATCTCACCACGATCAGGTCTTCGCTGGTATTGTGCTTCGTGTAGGGTTCTTTCACCAGATGAGTTTTTCTCAAAAATTAAGCTTTTCGGTGATAGTCTTAACGCTTTAAATAACAATTTTAAAGAAATTGTTACATTTTTAATGAAGTAAGCACCTCACCCAGTACTAGCATTTATGATGAAAAGTCTTCATCGGTAAATATTTCGACCACATTGTCTCAGACTCTTCCAGCCTCTTCTTCTGAGACTCAAATAGTTTTATCTAAAAAAGACCTAAATATTTCGAAGAAAAAGATAAATAATTCCAAAAATAAAAGTAATAAGCGGCGCATGACGCTTCCAGCCACTTTAGAAACGAAGCAGATCTCGGCTAAACCAGTGTTTACGCCAGTGAGAATAGATAATATAGTTATTACTCCATCTTCTCCATCTGTTTCTCCCCCGGCTAGAAATGACATGACTAATGAGCGCAATAGTTCATTAAATTTAAGAGCTTTGTCGAGAAAAAAAAAGATTTTCATTTCACGTCTTCAGCCCGACACAACAAGTGAAAATGTATTGACGATTGTTAAACACAACCAATTAGTAAGTCAGGCTGCTTTCTGCTCATGCAAGAAAATTGGCAATAAACCGTCCCACGCATCATTTATTCTCACAGTAGCTGCTGAAGAGTTTGCAACTGTTCTGAGCTCTAATCTGTGGGCTGATAATATCTTTGTTTCTGAGTTTAAGCCTAAACACAGGTCTAGAAGGACGAATAATATCACCAGTCAGACCCAAAAAAACTAAATAGGCTTTCCCTTTACTATCAAAATGTAAGGGGATTGCGTTCAAAGACGCGCGACATTTTTATGTCAACTCAGAATTTTTCTGAAGATATTATCGCGTTAACTGAAACTTGGTTGAACGGAGGAATTACTGACTTAGAACTGTTTGACAATAGTTTTCAAGTATATAGGAAGGACAGACACGCTGACAATAATTCTGCAGTTGGTGGTGGTGTCCTATTAGCTGTAAGGAACTCCTGTGTTAGTTCCTTTATTGATATTCCCTGCTCTGCTAATATCGAACTTATATGCGTTAAGGTTGTACATTGCAATTCTAATGTATATGTTATTAATGCATACGTTCCTCCAAAGAGCAGTGTAGAGGTCTATGTTAATGTTAATGTTGTGTGGTGGAGATGCGTACTGCGACCTAAATGAGATCTATTGTACCTCCTTCTCAAAGCTCCGCTGGGTGTGCGGATTACAGAATTTCATCCAGCCCTATTTCTCTTATGAATTTGAGAATATTCTTAAGATCAAGGGATGAAACCTGCTCTAGACTCAGCTCATAATTCCCTAGTGCTAGTTTACGTTTGCGAGCCACGGCGTCGCAGTTTGTAAGTAGGTGTACTGGAGTCTCCTCTGCTTCTTCGCAGAAACGGCAGTTACTATCGGTCTCTATGCCCAATTTCATCAGGTGGTATTTGAGTTTACAGTGTCCTGAGATTCGGTTTGCCTAAGCTTATGCACAATTTTGCTCTCCGAGTGTTAAAATCTCTGAGGAGCAATTTGGATTGTCTTAGCTTTGGGAGGCTTTTCCAAAGGTTTGAACGTTTATGCCTCTCCTCCCTTGTTAGTTATTCTTTTATAGAATGTGTGCCCAATCCGCAGAATGGTTCTGGTCCTATAAATTTTGTGGCTGCACCCTGTCGCGCTAGACCATCGGCTTCTTCGTTACCCTGTATTCTTTTGTGTCCTGGGACCCAAAGTATAGTAACAGTGTTATTCTTGCCTAGTTCGTTGAGTTTTGTTAGGCATTCCCATGTTATTCTCGATGATATCTCATAGGAAACTAATGCTTTGATTGCTGCTTGGCTGTCTGACATCACAACTATATCCTGACCTTTGTATTTACGGTCCAGATTGAATTGTGCACACAGCTGTATTGCTAGGATTTCCGCTTGGAAGATACTGGGTGTTGTCCCCATAGGTTCAAAGTGATTGGTTCTTGGCCCGTACACCCCTGCGCCTATACCTTCCAATGTCTTGGACCCATCTGTATACCATGCTATACTGTGTGGTTTCTTGACTTGCGATATCATCTCGCTGTCCCACTCTTTCTTGGTACTAAGCTTAATTCCGAAGTGTTTTTCGAAGTTGTACCTTTTTACTATATCGTTTCTTGGTAGATCGATGTAGGGAGTGTGCTTTGCAATGTCCTCCTTCTCTCTACTGCTGATAGTTTTACCTAACCCTGTCCCCTCTTTTGCAATGCACAACAGAGTTCGCTTGGCTACTCCCTCTATGACAAGGTGTAAGGGTGTTAGGTCCAGAATTACTTCTAGTGCTGCTGTAGGGCATGTCCTCATGGCCCCTGTGATGCATACACAGGCCAGTCTCTGCACCTTTGTTAGCATATTCCTCATTGTGGTTAGCTTGGTTCTCTCAGCCCATGCTATTGCACCATAGGTGAGGATGGGTCTCACTATCATGGTATACATCCAGCGGAGAATTGTTGGGTTACAACCCCAGCTTTTCCCCGCCAGGCTCCTACATACCATGAGTGCGCACGTTGCTTTGTTTATAGTTACCTCTGCATGTCTTCTCCAGAGAAGCTTTGAATCTAGTGTAAGTCCCAGATACTTTACTTCTCCTTTGAAGGGAATTTCAGTGCCATCCATTCTCATTGTTCGGAGGTTTGGCAGGCTTCTTTTGTTAGTAAAAGGTATTATGGTGGTTTTCGTTGGGTTGATACTTAATCCCACTGTGTTGCACCACTCCTTTGTTACTGACAGTCCTCTCTGTATCAGGTTACAGAGTGTATCCTCGAACTTCCCTCTCGCTATTAAGGCGATGTCGTCTGCGTAACCCTGACATTTTATGCCATTCTCGGTTAGCATCGTTAATAATTCGTCCACAACAAGACTCCACAGCAGTGGAGAAAGGACTCCGCCTTGTGGGCAGCCTTTTGTTGTTTTGATTCTTATAGTGGTGTTTCCCACTTTTGTTTCTGCAGTTCTAGTGCTAAGCATTTGGCATATCCATCTGCTGAGCATATCATTTACTCCTTTTTTGTGTAAAGACTTCTTCACAGCCTCGTGAGAAGTATTATCAAAGGCTCCCTCTATGTCTAGAAAGGCACAGAGTACAGTTTCTTTGTTTTTGAAAGCTGACTGGATGTTGCTTGCCAACTGGTATAGAGTAGATTCTGTAGACCTGCCCGCCCTATACGCGTGTTGACAGGGGTGCATTGGTGCCTTCTCCAGAATCTCAGTTCTTATATAGTTATCTATTACGTTTTCCATTGTTTTAAGTACAAATGAGGTAAGGCTAATGGGTCTAAACGACTTTGGTAGCGTGTAGTCTATTTTCCCTACTTTTGGTATGAAGGTGACTATCGCCCTTCTCTATTTACTTGGGATATAGCCCAGCACAAGGCTGCTTCTAGTTATTTTGACTAGGTGTGGCAATATAGTTTCTGCACCTTTTTGTAGAAGTGCAGGAAAGATGCCGTCTACACCTGCTGATTTGAATGGTTGAAAGGTTCTGAGTGCCCAATCTAGACGAGCCTTAGTACAAATGCTCGTTGCAAGTTTCCATTCTTCTTGATTTGGAGTAATCTGCCTGTCTGCTGTCTCATACTCAGTTACCGGTGTACTGCCCGGGAAATGAGTTTCTAGAAGGTGACTGGCTCGTTGCTCTTCTCTAAGCGTATAGCTTCCGTCTGGCAATAGAAGTGACATTCTTGTCTCCACTCTGCCTTTAGCTATTGCTTTGTGTATCCTGGCTGCTGCTGGCGTGAAAGAAATGTCTTCACAGAAGGTTCTAAAGCTCTGTCTTTTGGCTTTCCTGATTTCTTTATTATACTCCGTCAGAGTCGCCGTGTAGTTGTGCCATTCTCCGTTGCGCTTTGCGGCATTAAAGCTGCATCGCACCTTCTTCCGGAGTCTGGTCAGCTCAGCGCTCCACCAAGGAGTATGTTTTGTTCTTGCCTTGTGCCCTGTTGGACAGCTAGATTCGTAGGCATTATATACTGCATTGTTTACTTGCTCTACATAGCATTCAAGTTCTAGGATGTTACTAATTCTACTCCTAGCTTTTACGTTCTGTAGGTTTTCTTTCAGATTGTTGGTGTATGTGTCCCAACTGGTATTTCTTGGGTTTCTTTTGGGTTCTGTCTCTTGACATTTCGCCCCAAATCTAAACTCTATTATTCTATGGTCAGACATTGAAGGTTCCATTGATACCCTCCATTCCCTAATCATATCCCCCACATCTGGGCTTCCTATGGTGAGATCTAAGACCTCTTCTCTAGCCCTAGTTACAAAGGTAGGTGTTACGCCCACATTGAAAAAGTCTAGATTACTACTTAAAAGAAATTCTAAAAGGTACTCACCTCTGGTGTTGACGTCGGTGCTTCCCCAAATTGTGTGGTGCGCGTTGGCGTCACATCCGATGATTAGTGGAAGGTGCTCTTTCCTGCAATGCTCCACGAGTCTTTTTATCTCCGCTGGGGGAATGTTGAGATCGTCCCCAGGAAAGTAAGCGGATGCGATCACTATGGCGCGGTGCTTGCCATCAGTTTCGATGTGAGTCTCGATAACTGAAAGGTCCCGCGTCATAAATTCTGAAAGACAAATATAATTAATATTTTTCTGCATTAGAATACATGCTCTGGGATTGATTGTTCTCTGGTCCCAAGTTACCTGACCCTCTTTGCAGTAGAGGCCACTGACTTTTCCCCTGTAGCACCAGGGTTCTTGGATCAGCACGAAGCCCAGATGTTCTGTGGTAAACCTCCGAGCAATAACTGTCGAAGCAGCTTTTGCATGGTGGAGGTTTACCTGGG
Organism: Dichetophora obliterata; assembly: GCA_963920525.1. Taxonomy (NCBI): domain Eukaryota; kingdom Metazoa; phylum Arthropoda; class Insecta; order Diptera; family Sciomyzidae; genus Dichetophora; species Dichetophora obliterata. The sequence continues at coordinate 69,146,563 of OY986438.1, read as the reverse complement.
AAAATTTCGTGCTGGTTACTGTGCCGATCGTCATAGCACTGGGCTGCTGCCCCGATCTTCTTCAGGCAGCGTTGCTACTACCTCAGTTGAAGTTTCGCTTTTACAACCGTCAATCGAGAGAGCGGTGAGGTTCATGCCCTCTGCCTGATCTCCGATTGAAGGTGTTGCGGTGATGACCGAGACGGAGGCGAACTTCTCCGTAACAACTTCACCAGTTAGTTGTATTGGTGGCGTTGCGTCTTTTCCTTCATTTTGAGTCGCAGATGTGGCTTCTGTGGACGTTACCACTGTTGACGTTACAGCTGTGGGCGCTGCAGCTGTGGATGTTGCTGCTTTGACCGGTTTGGTCGTTGGTGGCGATTTGGTGCCCAACACCGGAATGGTTCCAAAGCGGAAGCTGATAGTGGAGCCCCTTGACTTGATAGTCTCAAGTGACTCCCTATCTATTGAGAACGTGAGCATATGCCCACTTCCCTCATCCTTGGAGCTCAATATCTTCCAATACTTTGTATTGAGACCATCGTTCTGGGCGGCAATTAGTCCCATCGATCTATTGATCTCCGTGCTTGAACTTCTTGGCAAGAACATTCTACCAGTATGCCGTTTTGGGACCTCCTTCCCTAGGCAAGCCATAAGTTCTAGCCCTTTCCATTGCTCGAGCTTTGGTGCTGCTGCTCGCAGCCATTCTGCTGTTGAGGGATTCGAACAGTCGACCAGTAACATGTCCGGACGAAAGTGAATTCCCTCAAACTGTAGCTTGGTGGACCAGCCCTTCACTACTTCGCTCAGTATGGCTTCTGCTAGCTCCGAGAGCTCATCCGGACTTAGCATTTACCGGGAGTATTCTTTGGGCAGAACCGCTATTTGGATGCCCTTAGTTATGCTTGCATAGCTTTTTCTATTTTTCTGCGGTTCTGGCTCGGGTGCCTTAGCCCCTGGCACTGACCTACTGTTGCTTCCAGGAGCTATTCTGGCCTTCTTGCTCTCTGGACGTTGAGGAGGCGTTATCTCGCTGCAGCTCCTCTTCGTTGCCTCTGGTACCGGTGCTTCACCAGCTTTACTCCGATGCTCTACCGCTCTTTCATGAGCTACTTTGGGTGCCATGCCCTGTTCCAGATAGCGCAGATACTATCTTACGCCTGCTCCACTAAGGCCGACTCTTAGTGGGTCGTCTAGCCCTCCTGGCTCCCCGCGCTGAGGGAGGTGGACACGGCGACGTCTACTGTGGAAGGGTTTGTGTTTTTGCCCTTCTTCTGATTCCCTTTTCTGTGCCGCGTCCTTGGATGTTGACGCAGTTTCCGTGATTGGGATACTTTTTGGAGCCGACGTCGTATCATCCCGGTGTTCTTCGGGGGGAATTTTGACAGGATGTGATCTCCTGGGGCTCGCAGTTTTTCTTTGGTGGCTGGTACTAGGCCTTTGACCGCTGTGGATGGTATGCTCCACTCGATCTTTGCCGTACGGGTGCCTCCTCATCTGTGTGCTGCAGTGTCTGTGATCATTATGGATTCTATGCTCCACCTGATCATTGCTGCGTACAGTCCTATTGACTTGTGTTCTGGCTGGCGGAGGAGGATTTCTCCTAGGTTTGGTGCCTTGCCGTTGACCTTCCTCTTGGAATCTCTGTTCCATGAGGTCTGCTGCTCTGCTTGCGGTGAATCCCCGCAAGTCTTCCTGTTTGTTGTGTTTTGTTTTTTTGTTTGTGCTCATATTTGGGGTTCGACCGGTAGCTCGTGTCCGAGGACAAAAGCGTCGCAGTCTATGTTTTATGGCTGGGAAAGGGTGGTCAACCATGCCAGAGCCCGCATACCATGGTAAGGCCACAGTTACTTCATGACGCGGCCTGTTATCATGAAGGCTCCGTTCCAATACAGTCGGTATACCCCCTGACTGCAAACCATCCAATGGGCACGGTGCGCATGACACCCTGGATTAGGGGGGAGTAACTTTTAGTTGTCGCTTCACAAAAGATGCAGGCTCTGCTGAGCTGTAGGGTTATGCCCTACAGGGAGGAACTACTCCAACCGGCAGTATTGTGTCATTGCAGCTTAAACCCCTACATCGCGTCAAGATTGTTGCTCGGAGTAGGGGTTTATGGAGTCAACTATGGAGTAGAGGTCTATGCAAGCCTAGCGGATTGCATAGAATTTATATTAAATTTACTTGACGTTAATGACGACATTTTATTGTTGGGCGATTTTAATTTGCCTGACTTAAAATGGCATTCTTCTGACGATGAAACACATTTTTGTGCATCTAATTCGAAGACACGCCAAGAACATATATTTGTTGACAATATATGTTCTGACTTACAACAAGTTAGTTGTATTTATAATAGTTTGGAAAGGCTGCTTGACCTAGTCTTAACTACAGACAGTAACAATGTCATTGTTCAGAAGGCACTTCATGCTTTGACTACTATTGATAATTACCATCCACCTTTGAGTATTTGGTATAAATCCGATAGGGAGAATATGGTAAATTCAAGCTCTGTTGACACAGTTTATGAATTCAATTTCAAAAAAGCTGACTTTTTGGGGTTGAATCATTTACTTTATAGTAAATTAAATATAATTACAGAATACATAAATAATAATAATCTTAACAGTTCAATAAATTATTTCTATACGGAGCTCTTTGCCATGTTTTCTCAGTCTGTACCATATAGTCTCAAATTTGCGAAAAATTCTGCGTACCCTTGGTACACAAAGGATTTAAAGACTCTTCGCAACAATAGGAATAGGGCATGGAAGAAATATGTTTGTAGTTTTGACTCAAATGACCTAGAAACATACAAACGTTTGTTTCTGGAATTTGAGAATTGCTCAGCTGCATTATATAATGAGTATTTGGATAATATGAAGCTGACTATTTTGTCTGATCCAAGAAAATTTTGGGGATTTATTAATGTTAAGAAGAAGACTGATGGATTTCCTTCTTCTTTCAAATTTCAGGATGGATTTACTGACAATTCCACCATTATTTGTGGCTTATTTGCCAATCTTTTTAAAGAATCATTCTGTTCAGATTCTCTTAATCCTGATTTAGCGTATTTTGATTATATGAACAACGCATCCAGAGTTTCTTTGGGGCATATATCTTTTACCTCAGAGGATATTTTTAAGTATATTGAATCAATCGATGAGGATTTTAGCGCTGGACCAGATGGAATTCCTGCCGCAGTGTTAAAACAATGCGGCTCCGTTTTGTGTCAGCCTCTCTCGTTACTTTTTAATAAATCAATTAATGAAAGTAATTTTCCTCTTTTTTGGAAAAAATCTTATATCAGTCCTATTTACAAAAAAGGTTGCAGGAACGACGTCACTAATTATAGGCCTATCGCTAAATTGTCTTCGATTCCTAAACTTTTTGAGCGAAGAGTGTACGATCGAGTGAAAATTCACTGAGGGCAAGTCATGACAACTCGTCAGCATGATTTTGTTACTGGCAGATCCACTGGCCGCATTCTAGCCGAAAAAGTGCTCAAGTAGCGAAGTAGCATAAAATATTTTCGCTACATAAATTGTGACATCTCAAGGAACATGTTCTGTGAGAGCATACCATTCAGCCCGAAAGTTGTGGAACAGTTCTTTCCGCTGAATGCAGGCACTGTGTCTAATCTCCTTGATTTCACTACATTCTGCTTAAAATCTATTGATTCTGGTAGCCAGTCGATTGTATTTACACTGATTTTAGCAAAGCTTTTGATAAATTACCACATAATCTAATTTTATTTAAACTTAAATTAATGGGATTTCCACAATATTTTGTAAACTCGATCAAATCGTATTTGATGGAGCGATCTTATCAAATACGGTTCCAAGGCGTGTTGTCTTCTGAATTTCTTGCAGAATCGGGTGTTCCTCAAGGAAGCCACCTGGGCCCACTTCTGTTTATTTTGGCAATTAATGATGTTACCCACGTCATTAAACACTCTCATTTGCTTATTTATGCAGATGATATGAAAATATACAGAACAATTGATTCTAATGACAATTCAGACCTGCTCCAGTCAGACTTGAACTCCTTTGAGGTTTGGTGTTCTAAAAATAACATGTTTTTAAATCCAGATAAATGCCAAACTATGACCTTTTCGCGTAAAAGGAACAATTTTATTTTTGATTACAAAATTAAAGATACTGCTTTAAGTCGTGTAACTACCGTCAAAAACCTTGGTATATGCATGGATTCTAAATTGTCGTTTAACATGCATATTGATAGAATTTGTAAAAAAGTGTTTTCTATGCTTGGTTTTATAAAACGGTGGGCCAAAGAGTTTGATAGCTTAATAACAACTACAACTCTGTATTATTCAATCGTGCATCCTCACTTGGAGTACGCATGTCAAGTATGGTCCCCACATTACAATGTGCATGTTGATCGTATAGAAAGAATTCAAAAACGTTTTGTTCGGTTTGCTCTAAGAGGCTTGAGTGGAACTGACACATTTAACCTTCCTCCATATGAGGATCGTTTAAAATTATTAAAGATGCAATCTTTAAGTGAGAGAAGAAAATCTGCTGATATCGTCTACTTACACCAACTCATAACTGGTGTATTCGACTCTCCAGAGCTTCTTTCTTTTATAAATTTTAACACTAACCGTAGAAGCAGCAGAAACTCTAACAACTTGATTTATTTACCATTTAGTAGAACAAATTATATGTTAACTACTCCATTAAATCGCATGAGTACCTTTGTTAACAACTGTAACGTGTTTGATGTTAACTTGTCGAAAGGTCAACTCAAAAGTAGATTGAAAACTAATGTATGATTAGATCTATGTAAACGCATGGTTAGTTGTTATGTCTTGTGTTGTCCCTGAGCCCAACCCATATTATGGTGGGTAAATTTTTCTCCCTTTTGGTTTTATATTGGACCACTTTTATCGATATCTTTGAGTTATTTCAATGATATTGGATTGGTTCTTAAAATGATCTATTGCGAAGAAAGTGTGAAAAAACTGTAGTAGCTGAACTCTATTGTTATTGCATGTTATTTTACCTTCTTTTGGAAGCACTTCATTGGCGTTGGAAGCGGGGGGAAAGGGGGGCAGTTGCCCCCCACTTTTTTAGCTAGATAAACAATTTAAAAAGAAAACTTCAAAAGTTATTCAAAATATCAGTTTTTTTACAACGATAATATTTTTTATTTTATATTTTCCTCTTCTTTCTCTCTTCTTCATAAGCATGCTTGCGGATAACCATTTTCTTTCTATGTGTTTGCAAAAAGATAGAACAAAATATATAGTTTCTACTGCAAACCCACCACTTCAGTTTAAAAGCACTCTTAAGTATGTAGCTTAATGCTTGTTAATTTTGCAACTCTGGTAAGAAAAAATTTGACATGTTCTTATGGGCTTTCCATATTGGACGACATGTTGTACGATAAGTTAGATGGAAAACTAATGGGACTATTTGATTGAGCGTTCGAACGATCCAACTTGTAAAGCAACATTATTAATTGCAAGCTCTCAAGCAGGACATATCCGGCTAATAGCTAAGCAACTTTTAGATGCCTTAACAATTGAGCAGTAATTTTACATAGTTGTACAATATTGTACAATCGGCAGAAAAAACCAAAAATTTCTACTATCGTTTTAGCTTACGCATGGTACTACATGTTGTACAATCTGCCATGTTGGTCCAATGTTTTGGACCATGCGAAAGCACCTACTGTGAATTAGCTGATGAAAATCCACCTCGACGCTTTGAACAAACATCAAATCCAGTTCCTTCAGTACAGTTGCCATTATATGATCGGCTACGAAAAGATTATTTCGAAATTTTAGATCTTCTCTCAAATGAGATAACGGCTAGATTCGATCAAACAGGTTGATATTTGACTTTTTTTTTATTTTTGCATGTTTACACCAGCTTCACTCAACCGACTCACTTTGATTTAACATTCGGTGAGTCGGTTGAGTGAAGCTAGTGTAAACTGGGACTTTGTAAATCTTATTGTACATTTAAACAGATCTTGACACTCTGGAATCGTTGGAAAATATTGTAATCGAAGCCTTCACCGGAAAAGTGCCTTCTGAACAAAATCTAAAATCAAAACTAGATCTTTATGCAGATGACTTTGATGTGAGCGACCTCCACGCGCAACTTAAATTGCTGAAGCAATTGCCTGGCCAAACACCTTCAAATAGCAGTGGCATTGTATCCCAATTTGCAAAAAATTCGGATACTGTAAAAAACTATTAAATGAAGTTGAAAAACTTATTGCTGTGCTTTTGACTGTGCCTGCATCAGCAGCTTCATCTAAGCGTTCTTTAAGTGCACTAAGACGACTTAAAACGTATCTTCGAGCAACTATGACACAGAAACGACTCACTCATGTGGCGCTTATACACATTCACAAAGATTAAACTGAAGAATTTAATTCTATGGAGGTGGTGAAAGAGTTTGTTTCTCGCAAGGACAGAAAAAAGCATTTTGGAATAATTTAAATTGATATAACTTTTTGTATCTTATTGCATTTGAACCATGTAAAGATATACCTAGTCTTGCTTTATAAAAGCAACAATTATTTCTTATATTTTCTTATTACCATATGAAAGATCCTTTAATGAATGATCTCTAATATCGAAATTGGAAGAACTTTTACAAATAATGAAATTTTAATATTTTCTATATATTTTTATATTTTTTTTATTTTAAACTAAAATAAAAAAGTTGTTTATTCACATTCATGTTTCTTTGAAGAAATTTTGGTGAACTTTTTTTGCACCACCATTTGTACTGCCCCCCAGATGAAATTCGCTTCCGACGCGCTTGAAGCACTTTTGTTGCTGCGTCTACTTATCTATGCAGATGATATAAAATAATGCAGAACAATAGATGCTAAAGACAGTTCAGATCTACTCCAGTCTGATTTGAAATTCTTTGAAATTTGGTGTTCTAAAAATAATTTGTTTCTAATTCCAGATAAATGCCAAAGTACGCCCTTTTCGCGAAAAAGGAATAATTTTATTTTTTATTATAAGATTAGATACGACTATACGATAAGATTATACGACTTCATAACAAAAGAGTTCAGCTACTACAGCTTTTTCGCACTTTCTCCACATTAGACTATCTTAAGAACCAACTTAATATCATTGAAATATCTCAACGATATACATAGATAAAAGTGTTCCAAAACAATCTTAAGTGAGAAAAATGAACCCGCCATAATATAGGTTGGGCTCAGGGACAGCACAAGACATAACAACTAACCATTCTTTGTATTAGCAACCATTTTTAAAAAAAAAATTTTAAATTTCGCTAATTTGGTAATATCCCTGCAGGACCAAACGTAACTAGTCCAAAAAGTGAAGTAAATTTAATGTAGTTATTCACGGAGTAACTTTCATTTAGTTGAAATATCATCGAAAAGTTGTGAGTTGAGCAGCCGCGAACTAGAATTTCAGGGTTGTAGTAACGAGCAAAGCAAAAGTCTCAGCGTTGCATCGATTTGTTTCTCCGTGGCCAGGGTTGTGATTTGCTTAAAAAAAACAAAGTTTCGATAGTATCGGAAGTGTAGACGTAGATTTCCTTTTTATACAGAATCAATGTATAGCGCCTATTTTACATTGAAGTTAGGCAAAACTTTTTTAATTGATTGATTTTTATATTTATAAAACCAATTCCGAAGCTATACATTTCAAGAATCATTTGTCGCGGCCAAAATAGGGTTTATTTTGAGACAACGGAGCTCAGTTATTACAAATACGATTTCCATAACTAGGATATCAATTCAAGAAGTCGAAATCAAATACGATTTCGAGGCGTATTGTCAGCTTTATTGCTGAATTGCAGAATTTATTGCTGAATCAGGTGTTCCTCAAGGTAGCCACCTTGGTCCATTCTGTTTATTTTAGCCATTAATGATGTAACCCACATCATCAAACACTCTCATCTACTTATCTATGCAGATGACATGAAAATATACAGAACAATAGATGCTAAAGACAATTCAGATCTGCTCCAGTCTGATTTGAAATCCTTTGAAATTTGGTGTTCTAAAAACAATATGTTTCTAAATCCAGATAAATGCCAAACTATGGCCTTTTCGCGAAAAAGGAATAATTTAATTTTTGATTATAAGATAAAAGATACTGCATTAAGTCGTGTAGATGCTGTCAAAGATCGTTTAACGTTCATATTGATTACATTTGTAAAAAAGCATCTTCTATGCTCGCGTTTATGAAACGCTGGGCCAAAGAATTTAATAGTATGATCACAACTACAACGCTGTATTATGCAATTGTGCGACCTCACTTAGAGTATGCAAGTCAAGTTTGGTCCCCAAGTTACAATGTACATGTTGAACGTATAGAGAGAATCCAAAAACGTTTTGTTCGGTTTGCTCTAAGGGGCTTAAGTGCAACTGACACTTTAAACCTTCCTCCTTATGAGGATCGTTTAAAACTATTAAAAATGCAGTCTTTGAATGAGAGAAGGAAGTCTGATATCGTCTATTTACACCAACTCATAACTGGTGTATTCGATTCACCAGAACTCCTAACTCTTATAAATTTTAACACTAACCGTAGAAGCAGTAGAAATGCTAACAATTTAATTTACTTACCTTTTTTTCCATATTCCACATATACACATAGTTTAATGGCTTTGACGAAGAAAAGACGCTTAGATTGCAAACAATTGAATTTAGGTATGATAACATTCCTAGTTCGGTTGGAAACAGAGAAGCGCAATTTTTGAAAAAGGTATGATGGAGTCCTATAGATAATGAGCTTATGCAGAAAAATACAATTTCTCGCTTTCAGATAGTTAATTATGCTACAACCCAAAATATTCTTACTGAAACTTGAGATATGGTCAAACCGGCTCAATCCGTAAACATATCTGGTCGCATCATGAAAGGCAACAAGTATTTTGTGCGCTGAGTGTGAATCTAAATTACTATATACTAGTTCTGAGTATGTGATATAAGGCACAATTAGTTGTATAACGAGTCTCTTTTTAGTTTCAATTGGTGTTAACCTAGCAGATAGCCGTAGGCAACGCAGCGTGAAATAGATTATTTTGATATATTATTGATGTGGTCGGAACATGACAGTTTTGAATTGAGAAAAAACCCTAGATTTTTATCATTATTTACCATTTGCAGGTTGTTGGTATTTTAAAATATAGGCGGTATCTCTAGGTCGTCAAGTTTTTCCTTAAAGATAGGCAGAACATATGACTTATTTGCATTAAGGCAGAGATTATTGTCAGATGCCCACCTACAAATTGCACTCAGATCATCATTCAACATGCAACTTGTGAATTGCATTCACAAGTCGTCGAGTAGTCCGACACGGTTTGACATTTGTCAACTGAATGTCGTCAGCATAAGCGTGCATAATCACATCATTGCACACGGTGAAAATGTCATTAATGAAGACACTGAATAGTAAGGGCCCAAGAATTGATCCTTGTGGTACACCAGTTGCAATATGTTTCAATTCGGAAAATCTATTTTTAATATGAACCCTTTGTTTTCTACCATCAAGATAGTTGGCTATTAGATCAACAGCAGCATTGTTGAAGCCAAAAAAGAGGCTAAGCTTCTGACACAGAATGGAGTGATTGACACAGTCAAAGGCTTTGGAAAAATCTAATAAACAAAGCAGTGTTATATGTCCTGCATCAAATGAAGTTCGGATATCATCAACGACTTTAAGCATGGCCGTAGCACAATTATGCCCAGCTCTGAAACCAGATTGGCATGAAGATAGAAGGTTATGAGCATCTAAATGATTATTTAATTGTTTAGCCATGAGGGACTCACATACTGTTTAACCCTAGAATACTAACCTTATTCACACTTTACGTTAGAATTACTCACGAGAAGTGAGTAAATTTTGCGTAGTCTAGTATTCTAGGGTTAAAATGCAGACAGAATGCTTATAGGTCTAAACTCATTCATAATAGAAGCATTAGTGACTTTTGCAATCGGAATAACAGTCGCAAATTTCCACGCTTCAGGAAAACATGAAGTAGTGAAGCAATGATTAACAATATTTGTCAATGGTTCAATTATGTAGGGAAAGATTAACTTTATAAAACATAAGGAAATACCATCATCTCCAACAGCATTAGATTTAATGTTCATAGTCGTTTTAGTGAGTCATTTATGTCAACATTAGAAAATGAAAATTTATCACATTCCTCAAATACACGTACATTACAATGAAATGTATTATTGCCTAATGAATTATCGGAAAGAAAGAAATCATTTAGATTATTAGGGTCAATGTCACACTGATCATTGAGCTTACGTATATTTTTGCAAAGAACTGTCAAGTTTTATGTGAAAGTTGTAATGAAAAAGTATCTTTAAACGTCTTCTTCAATGTAGCGATCAGCACGTAAAGATTTTGGGCTAGAACTCGCCGGTGGGGAGGGAACTTGCTGCACTGAAGAAAAGTATACTTATCATAAGGAATACGTGCTTGATGAAAGAAGTAAAGAAACAAAAAAAACAAATTTTATATTGAAACTATATATTTACATATGCATCGCTCAACAACCAGTTCGAGATTTGGATGTTAAAATCTCGTCTTGCCCTTAACCCAACCATGTTCTCTTTAACTGAACCAACGTATATCCGTCTGAGAACCCCTCTCATCTCCTCTTTGTTTACCCACCCCCCGCCAAAAAAAAACACCAAATTACTCCATATTATTCATTTATTAGTAGTTTTATTATTTTTTTTTTAAGTTTCTTTTATATTTTCTCTTTTGTTTCATTTCGTTGTCTTAAAAATAGCAAAATTGCGAAACATTATAGCAAAACAAATAATTGTATAACGTAGTAAACAATAATCAATGAATTTCTTATAAAAGGTACAAAAACAACGTCAGCGAGGCTGGCTCTCTGAACACCTTACTATGAAGGAACAAAATGGAATTTATACAATTGAAAATAAGCTTAACCAAACTAAATCACTGCAAGGCTTGGATTACGTGCTTAGGCACGATTGAAAGAAAGGGAATAGCAACAAAAATTTTAACTTCAGTATGATAATTTTACGTTTTTATCTTTTCTAGTATTTACGACTATGTTTTTTTTTTTTTTTTTGTTTTGTTTTCTGAATATAGGTATAGACACATATATGCATAAGTAAATTTCGTCAATTTTATGTTAAGGCAAAATAATATGGTATTTTAAGTCGTCACTTACCAAGTCATGAGCAGCATACAGATCTGTTTGCGGTGCATGATGATCTTCACGTTTATAGCGTTTGCTTTATAGAGAGGGAATTATTTAAGTATAATATTATTTTACCTTCTCTTTAATGTTGTTTGTTTTTTTTTTTTTGTTTTTTTTTTTGTTTTTTTTTTGGGTGAAGTTAGTTAAAATTTAATTGCTTCACTTCCTTATGATTTGATATTCCTAATTACTTATGATTAAATAATTAATTTTTTTCTTTTAATCTTAAAAATAATGTCTTAACCAATGAGTTTTTTTTTTATGCTTATAGGTGTGATTGTTTTATTTTAATGAATTATATCTATTTTTTTTTTTTTTAAGCCAAACGTTGGTTGCAAATATTAAATTAGAATCAAAGCAATGTTTCGAAGTAGCATGATTGTTGCTATGAGGATTGATGAGGTTAGCTTTCCAACAGGGTCCAAGGTCCAAACCAGCTGAGGGCAGTCGGGTGGTTACTGATGGTTAGGTTTGATTTAATGTTAAGCACGTTGGATGTAACTAAAATCCAACAATCAAAATCCTTTTGTTGAATTTGGGCTGATTCGGACAACCTTTATGGTATTTTAGAACCGATTGGACGTCCAGTAGAATTAAATCAACCACTTTACCAAAAAATGTTTTAATTTATTTCTTAGAATTTGTTTCTTTAAAATTAAACTTTTACTGATTTTAATTTAAAACCAAGATTAAATTTTCAGAACTGGGAGAGTGCACGAGGTAAGTATTTTTCGTTTCAGGAACTCGAGGCGGAAAAGAAAAAGTGTGACTTGACGTTTTAGCATGTCAACATTCTTTCTCTTTCTTTTTTTTTTTTTTTTTTTTTTGTAGGTATAACAAATAGACTTGATGTGGAGAAAATAAACCAGGGATACTCTGTCAAACAGTCAGAGTTTGTTGACTGATCGAACATCAAGTTTGCGCAAACATATTTTCAACCATCACAAGACATTGTTTTGTTTTGTTTTTCTTAAATGATTTTTTCTCTTAATATTTAATTAATTCTTTGCTTTCTAAATCCTCCCCTCAAATATCTAAATCTCTAAACAATTTTTTTTTTATTTTTTTTATTTTTTTTTTTTAACTAATTAAAAAAAATTATTTAGAGATCCAAACACTCGAAAGGAAAATTCAAAAAGCAAAGAAACAAATTGACTCGTTACAAAGTATAGTTTCTTGGAGTGTCTTATTACAGAGACAACTTAATTGCGAGCAAGGTTATACAAATTCCAATTCACATCAATGCGATGTTTTTTTCATCTATTATAAAGTTTATTTTTTTTTTCTTTATCGCTGCTTTAACGTGTGAGGTATACCATGGACAGGACTTATTCTCAACAGTCACGGCACGAAGAGGCACAAAATTCTCAAAATTGCATGTAATAAAAATTTCCAACTGGTTTCATATAGCCAGATAAAAATCAATCAGACTGACCAAAAAATATTTTAATGTTGACTTGAAATATAGTAGCAACTTTTCTCACATTGTTTTCGTAATTTTTTTAAAAAAAAAGGTCACACTAAATTTTGAGCCGACTTTAAAATATTTTTGGTATGGCTTCATATTTTCTATTTTCACTAGAAGCTAGTTTATAAAAAAGCATTTAAAATGTAGTCGTTTTACTCCTCACAAGTAAGTAGATTGAATGCAACCAGATATAAGCTAATTTTCTATAGACTGACTACTAGTTGGTTTCAAAAGGGCCATACATAAACTAGTCAATCTGTTATATCGTACGTCGTGCGTACTGGTGATTTTGCTGCCATTTCATGGAGAAAATCACTATTTTGCTGCCATTTCATGGAGAAAATCACTAGTTATTTTCGAAGAAAATAGTTGACTATTCAACCACTTGTGGTTTGTTTTGAAAGTAGTTTGAAATCACCTTAAGGTTGGTGAAAGTCCTGCAGGGATTGTTTTATAGGAGATATATCTAAAAGTTATCTGATTTGAAATATTTTTAGCATTACGTTTAACTGAAGTTAAATCAACTTAATTTACTCTTTAAGAACATAAATAAGCAATCTTATGCGGGCTTGATTTATCAAAAAAATATGGTTTGTATAGGAGGTAGGCGATGCAGTTGACCTAGAATTCAAATTTGTGCTGTTACTTAACTTAGGCTAAAACTGATTTGTACAAAATTGTATGGCCCTAGCTTTTATAGTTTGTGAGATAATGCAAATGTCAGTTTCTAAATAAAAATTTACTGTCGAAAAATACACTAATGTGCCGAATACATATGTAATAAAGAAAGCGATGAACATTTAACTATTCTATATATTAATTTTTGCGGAATTTGAAGAGATTTTACAGTTTTGATAAAGTCACTTTGTATGGGAGGTAGGCGTGGTTTTCATTCGATTGGAGCAATTTTTGAATTTCATGCTTAGAGTGTATAATATATAACAAAGCTCACATGCAAAATTTTAAGTACATATATCAAGTTTTGTTGAGTTTAAAGAGATTTTACCGTTTTGATAAAGTCGCTTTGTATGGGAAGTAGGCGTGGTTTTCATCCGATTTGAGTAATTTTTTAACTTGATCTTTATTTGTAGATAGAAGCCTAATTACTGCATTTTATTACAATTGCTTCCAAAATACGGCTATAATTGTGCCGACAGACAGGCAGACAGATGAACCAACGGAAAGACAGTTTTTTCTTATTTGGAACCATTCCAACTAACATAAAGTCAAAAGACGTATTTCCCTTCGTCTTCTACGTTAATTAATATCCTTTTTGAGGGTTCAATACACTACTGTGCGACGGTAAAAGTAAAAAACCCGTTTTTGTGGTCTTTTGCCCCCTTAAATAACAATTTATAAATATTGAAATCGACGGTTATCAAAACAATAGCATCTTTAATTTGTAATTTAATTTAATTTGTAATTTAATTTAATTTGTAATTTGGCTTTATTCATATATTAGTACATAAGAAATAGTTATTCTTTTGCATACAATAAAATAGTATAATATATATCTCGAACAAACATAAGATCAGAATGAAAAAGATACAAACAGTTATTAAATTTATATTTAAAAATTACTTAAAATAAATTCTAAAGTAGTTTAATTAAAATAATAAAATCAACACAAACTTATATCTAATGAATAATTAAATAAAAAAGGGTTAAATGAGAAGAAGAGAGAAAGTAAAAGAGAAACGAGAATTCAAGAAAAATGTGCAGATATTAATTGCTTGAAGTTTTGTGTGTTGGAAATAGATTTAAGACACCTCGGCAAGGAGTTCCACAATCTAATGGTGCTTACGAAAAAAAGCCTTGAGGAATTTATATATTTAAAGCGAGGAATTACCAAATTTAAGCTTCTGGCTGATAAACAAAACTGAAGTTTAGAATATAAATAGTTTGGAGTTGTTGAGTGTATCAGCTTATGCAGGAATAAACAATTTCTTGCTTTTAAATAATGTTCTACATTGCATCCTAGAATTCGGGTGCTTAGACCAGTAACATGGCTAAGTCTTCTGAGACCATACACATAACGGGCCGCACAGTTTAACGCCACTTGCCAGTTATGTAACGAATGTGAGTCTAGATTACTAAACACCACTTCAAAATAATTTATTAAAGGCATAATCAACTGTATTACTAGTTTACGACGAGTTTCAGTTGGTGTGATCTGAGCAGTCATTCGCAGATTTCTTAAGACAAAGTATATTTTGCTTACAACATAGTTAATATGGTCTACACATGAAAGTGATGTGTTAATCCGATACCCAAGGTTGGTTATCTTTTCAACAGACTTTAGTGGTGTAGTATTTATATATACGGCAGGAATATCTTCGACTTTTTGAAATTGGCAACACAAAAGATTTTAGCGGATTTAGTTTAAGCTTGTTACTTATCTCCCACTTATTAATTGCATCTAGGTCTTCTTTCACTCTGAAAGCAAAGATCTTCGCTGAGACCAATAGAACGACACATATAAAGCTGGAGATCATCCGCATATGCATGCATTATTAAATTTTTTGGAATGGTAAAATATCATTAAGAAAAATTGCAAAGAGAACAGGCCCAAGAACATAAAATCAAGCTTTGAACATAAAATATAATTACTTACAGTGTCAAATGCTTTAGAAAAATCCAAGAGACAGAGTAACGTAAGATGTTCTTTATCAAAGGATATTCGAATGTCGTCTAAGATTTTAGCTACTGCAGTAGAGCAACTATGACCAGAACGAAAACCGGACTGAAAGGCAGACAGATGCTTATTAACACAAAGGTAATGCGAGATCTAATCTGCCATTAGTGACTCACAGACTTTAGAAAGAGATGATAACAAGCTTATAGTTCGAAAATCAGATGGTTCAGATGCTCTAGCTTTTTTTGCAATGGGAATAATTGTTGCTACTTTCCACATTTTAGGATAGGACGAGCTAGTAAAGCAGTGGTTAATGATGTGGGTTAACGGACTCAAAATGTAAGGCAAAATCATTTTGATAAACCTAATATTTATACCATCTTCTCCAAGAGCACTGGATTTAATTCTCATTATAGACCTGGCAACTTCGTATTCCGATATGCTGTAAAACCCAAAATGGCTTATAACATTGACAGAATTCATTCGGTTTTGATTACAGTTAACAACGGGCTGTGTGTCAGAGACAAAAAAGTCATTAAGAGCATCTGGGTCAATCTGACACTAAGGCAACTGTTTGTTGCACACTCCAATTTGTTTTAAATTTTTCCAAAGTTGCTTGGAGGAAAGTGTTACGTCAAGTTTTGACATGTAGAAATTTTTCTTGGCATCCATTGCAACCGAATTGGCCTCATTTCGAGCTGTCTTATATGCTTCCCAGTACAAGTCTGTCGGCAATCTTTTCCATTTAGTGTAAGCCTGGTTTCGTTTTTTTATGGACAACTTAACATGTTGAGGCATTAATTTTACTTACAAAAAAAATGAGTTTATCATCAACTGTATTAAGATACCAACAGTCATTCCAAGGAATTGACATTATGTCACAAAACAAAGATTCGCTGTCAATTGTCTTAAAGTCGCGATAGGTTATTGAAATTGGTTAAACATTACAACAGAGATTAATATTAAAAGTACAAAAAATAAGATCATGGTCACTAACAGATGATATTTGTTCAAAAAATAAACTGAAGAAACGTCGGAAGTTATGAAAATATCCAGTAAACTAGGATTAGCGTTATTAGCAAACCTAGTAGGCATACTACTATTAACAATCGATAACCCAGCATGAGTCAATCCGTCATATAATTTTGTAGTTACGTTGTCATTAACAAGCAAATTAACATTGAAGTCTCCACATACAACAAAGAAATCATTATCTATTAAACAATTAGATAACGAATCAAAATCAGGCTGCATATTATTACTGCGATTGGAGTTATGGACACAAGACAAAAAGACTTTGGTACTATTACGATCACAAATTTGTACATTTCGAACTCAACACCAACATCAACGGATTTACTAATGACTTTACAATTCAAAGACGATTTATAGTATATTGCAACTCCCCCACCCTTATAATATGAATCATCAACATCATTGCTAAACCATGTTTCAGAAACACTAAGATATCTACAAGTGAACTTTCAAAAACATGCCTTACATAGTCAAGCTTAAAACCGTTGAGGCTTCTGGCGTTGAAATGTGCAACTTTCAATCCCTGATACTGCTTGCATAGTATTGTATATCAATCAATACTTTTTTGTTTTCACAAGCACCGTAATTACTATTATTATTATTTAACAAACTTAATATTACATTTAAGTAACAAACACACAACTACAAGCAAGTAGCAATAAAGGTAAAAGAGTTGTATCAAGAAGTAATAAAAGTTCAAGATAAGAAATAGAAGAAATATAAAAGTAGGAAATAAAGGCAAATATGTTATCGTCAACATTCCAACAACTGTATATAATTTCATAAATAAACCTAATAAATAACATTCACTCAGGTACTTCCGCAACAACATCCGCGACAATTTTTTCCAAATCAGTTTCAGAGAGCACCGGTACTGCTTCAGAGTTCTTTTTCGCACGAATTTGCACCGTACCTCGAAAAGAAAAAGAATTGTAAACCAGTTTTTGCCGCTAACAACGTATCGCTGATTGCAACAATTTTCTGGTTTCCATCGTAAGGCTTTCATGGATGTATACATTGTTATCACAATCAAACTCAGCTCCACGCAGGTTAACAGCTGTTTTTGTTCTCTTACGAAAGTCACCAAAGAATTTAATAATAACAACTGAATTGCTATTGTTGCTTTTCGATACGAAGGTAAAAATCTATCTATTGATTGAAGATCGATTTCAGGTTCTCTGCTTCACAGTGCGGGATGCCAAGCATCCGTTGAGACATCAGCTGCTTCTTTTTTGTTGTTGTTAATGTTCAATGCATTCGTCTTTTTAAGTTCGTCGCAACGCTTCCCAAGTGCTGACAGCTGGTTTTTTATCGCCAAAACTTTATTTTCAAACACACTCACTCTGCTTTTAATCGCATCTATTTCACTCTCTATCTTGTGTGTGAGCTTATCTTCCAGACAGGAGAGCTCGCTAGAAAGACGCTCATATAGATTATAAGAGTGAGCCAAGAACAGGTCTTCTAATTGTTTTATTTGAGCTGACACTGTTATAAATGTGGCTCCCTCTTCATCTAGCTTAAGAGACTTTGAAGCATTTAGACTAGAGCGACGTGGAGAGACATCTTTACGCTTTAATGTTCTTTGCGTGGGAGTAGACATTAAGAGGAGTGATAGGTTGTAACAGTAACAGCAAAACAGTAGCGGGGCAGGTACTGATAGAGCGACCGAACAAAGCAAAACACACAATTATTAAATATAAACAGTTTAAGTGTGTCTGTCGCGGTGTTGATATGTAAACTTCGCAAATTTACTTTATATTTTTAGCGGCTCGTGTGACGAATTGTTCAAGTTTATTATTTTATATATTTTTAGACATATTCAGTTTGTCTTTGAGTGTTTTTAAATCAAGTCATTAGTTCAGATTTTAATTAATGTTAATAACAAATTATTTATAAAACCATTACTGACCGATGGTTGATCAACATAGTTGACGCTGAATAATTTTATTTTTTTTGTTTTTTTTTATTTAGGTTCACTTTTGCGCGTGTTATTGTAAAAATTATCAAAGCGCACAAAACTTGCGACTTATCCGCAGCACTGTCGAATTGTTATTTTGTTATCTTGCCTTTTCTATTACCACAACCATAATCATTATTTATCTTTTCTGAATTTCAAATGGAATTTCTATATCTTAATTAATCTTTTCTAAATTTCAAATGGGATTTCTGAATTTTAGTTAATCTATTCTGGGTCCGAATTACAGCATCCGTGATCGAGCAAAATTGTACTAGATTGATAGACACTTGTCTCGTCGTGATCTTTGCAGAATTGTGATCGATCTGCTGTAATTCGGCCCCTGAATTTTTGTCGATCTTTTCTGATTGTAAATTTCAAATTTTAATATCTTTGGAAATTTAATAAATTTTTCTGAATTGTCATTTATATTTTCTGAATTTCAATTGATCTTTTCCGATTTCAAACGATCAGTTCTAAATTTCATTTGATATTTGTTGTCAATTTTAATTGATCTTTTCAAAATTTTAACTGATCTTTTTTGAATTTCAATTGATTTATTGTGAACTTCAAATGGAAGCATGAATTTCAATTAATTTTTTTTTAATATAAATTGATCTTCTCTGAATTTAACTTAATCATTTCTGAAATTCAATGATCTTTTCTGAATTTCAAATGGAATTACTGAGTTTCAATTGGTTCATTCTTAACTTCAAATGTAATTTCTGGATTTAACTTTATCTTTTCTCAATTTCAAATTGAATTTCTGAATTTCAATAAATCTATTCTTAGTTTCAAATCAAATTTCTGAATTTTAATTAATCTATCCTGAATGTCAAATGGAGTTTCTGAATCTCAATTGATCTACTCTGAATTTCAATTGATCTATTTTGAATTTCGATTGATTTTTTCTGAATTTTATATGATCTAATCTGAATTTCAAATGGAATTTCTGAATTTCAGTAAATCTATTCTGAAATTCAGTTGATGTATCGGAATTTGAAATTATCTTTTCTGAATTACAATTGGAAAGGGTGTAGAATACCAAACAATTATGAATATCCTTCGTATGTGTTTTAAATTTTCCACTTTTTGAGCGAAAAAAAATCATTGCTTTAAAGTTTGGAAAGGAAACCGAATTAAGTAGCTAAGCATTAAGATCAAAAGGGCATTTACTAACTATATTTTAATGATCTCAATTCCAAAAATATGAAAATATAGTTAACAAATGTAATTTAATCGTAATACAACGTCTCCATCCGCGCCAGTTAAGTGGAAAGTCTTCAAGAAATTACATAGTAAATATGAACTCAAAACTTATTAGTAACATGAGGAAGTTTCTTATCTTATCAATTACTGCGATAATCACAATTATTGAATGCATTTCAAATGAACGCGTCAACGAAATGTCTGCGTTTCAATCTGGCCGTGCAATTTAAGCAATCTATAGTAATAAAACTAATTTTCTGTTTGTTCGTTTGTTTGGCCTTTATACAAATCTAAACGGCTCAACGGATTTTGCTCAAACTAAGTATACACATTAAGCGCATCTCAATTTAAAATGTTACATACTTAGTTTTTGCCATGCCCCCTCTAAAATTTATCAACTAACGGTAATATTGTTATTATAAGACTTTTTACCATCGGAGATTTTTGTGTATTTAATTTTAAAATTTTTTTATTATTTTGATATCAAAAAACTCACATATCTTCAAAATTGGAGAAATTTTCAGTACAACGACTTTTTCATAAAACATCGTTACCTAAGAATGAGAAAAAACGACATGAAAATCAAAGTTTGGTCTTTCTATGCAAATATCTCCGCTGTCCATTAATATATTTCATTCAAATTTCTTTTGTTCAAAAGTTCAATAAAATTACTTCACAAAAATAGATTGAACAGATCAAGAATAGATTGATTGACCGTTTAAAAATATTGACTTTTTACTCAAAAAATGACTCAAAAATTGTTGTTGTTGTAAAAATTAAATCAATTAAAAATTGCACATCTGGCTACCTTTCATATTCTTCTTCCAGCTTTGATTATATTGGCAAAATTCATTTTTTCCAAAATATCGGTTTTATATTTTTTACCCCAATATCTCTTTCCAATAAAAAGATATGGCTAAAAATCTATTTTTTCATACAAGACTAATAATAAAACTAAGTTTTGTTTAAAAATTCTCTATGTAATTTGATCGTCCCCAGTTATCTGTAAGAATGTGTGTCTAGAGTAATTACAAACATTTTAGTTTATATAAAATCTTCCTTATTTTTTAAACTGTTACTACTTAGTTTCTACTGTTACTGTTAGTTTACTTACTGTTACTACTTCGTTTCTACTGTTACTACTTAGTTATCTACCTAGTTTTAATCTTCTATCGCCAAAGGAAATATTAAAATATTTAGGGAAAGACATTAACTATAATTATAATAGATATCAAAATTTTAACACAATAAATTCTGAGCATTTATGTTTGAAATTTCCGTTTCCGAAAATAGCCGACCGAAGCGAAAACCTATACATAAAATATTAGTATTCCCTGGAAGACGTTGTCCTGCCACGGACCGCCTTACTGCTATATAAAAATTTTCATGCTAATAGAGGGTTTCGGACTATCCTACATGTAGGATGGATTTGACAGGTCGGACGGACATGTAGGATGTCCGAAAGGTCATACTGCAGCCCGTCCTACATGTAGGATGAAAATCAAAAAGTTCTAAAAGTTCCGCTGTGATCTTGTTCTTCTCTGTGCGTCCTTGTTTGTAGATTTCCTTGGTAATTGTTGTTGGCGCAGTTAGCTGGAAATTTTTTGTAGACGTTGTGAATTCTAATTGTGTAGCTACAGTCGGCATATGAAATTAGAATTATTTTTGTTAAGAGCTTAAGGCAATTAATTAAATTTTTTACATATTACTGAAACTATTTCTTTTAAGCAAAAGTGTTACCATATCAAAAATACATATAATTAAAGTAATTTATTTAAATTATTTCATTATTAAATTAATATAAAAAAACTAATGCTTCTTTATATCTATATATATCATAACACTAACACAATATACGTGTTCACCATATCTATATTGCGTTGTGTATTAAAAATAGAAAATTCTAAAATTAAGAAATATCTATAGCATATAAATTATATTTAATTCATATCAGTAGTTGATGTTAAACAGTTTAAAAAATAGAATGCTTAGGATAAGCAGACTTTAGTTATCCAACTACCAAGGAAATCTACAACAACAACGCAAAGAGAATGACAAGATCCTAGCGGTTGCGCAGCGTTAGAGGAGATGAACCGAATTGGCGGCGGAAAATATACAGCACTTTGCTTATTATTTTTTCTGTTTGCCTGCTATCAAGATCTCAAGTGGAGGGAGGCATTAAAAGAGACTTTAGAGCTAACTGCTGATATAAAATGAAATTTCAATTTTTCATATTTGCATTTTGTTTGACTGTCGTGAAATCTTTTTTAATGCCTCCACTATAGATATTGCTAGCAGGCATACAGAAAAAATAGCAAGCAAAGTGCTATTTATTTTTCGCCGCCAATTCGGTTCATCCTTTTGTAGATTTTGTTGTAGATTTGCTTGGTATTTGTTGTTGTGCAGTTGTAGCTACAATCGGCATATGACAATCGAAGTATTCTTATAACACTTTATATATATATGTACATAAAAACACTTACACAAAAAACCTGCAAAATAAAATTATATTTATAAATGTAATTGAATAAATACAGTCTCCTTATCACAAGCGTTCTATTTATTATCACCTAATGTTGTAATTCGAAAACGCAAACAAACGACAAGTAAGACACGAAAAGCAACACTTTTTCTATACGAAATTCTATTACTTCTCGTGTCTTGCTTGTCGTTGGTTTGCGTTTTCAATTTACAACACTATACACTATACATACAAAATTATCTATTATATCTATTTCTTATATATTCTTATTTTAATACACAACACAATCTATATATAGCGTGCATGTATATTGTGTTATTATATAAAAAGTTATAAATAAGATTTAAATTTTTAAATTAATTCAATAATGAAATAATTTCAATAAATGATATGAATTATATTTATATATTTTTGATATGGTAGTAGATTTGGTTAAAAGAAATAGTTTCAGCCATTCATACAAAATTTCAAAAATTGATTTCAACTCTTACCTAAAATAGATCATTTGTCATTCTTTGCTGGTGAACGTCCTCCAAGTGCCAAAAAAAACGTAAGTGCTTGAGTTTCTGTGTGCGTGTGTGTGGGCAAAGAAAGCCAGTTTAACTTTGCTGTACTTTTTGATGCACCGGGAGATCGTTGACCCACACACACGCACACAGAAACTCAAGCACTTTCGTTTTTTTTTTATTTTTATTATATTGTCATTTATTAAGTTTACAATATTACAAGTTTACGAAATAAGTTGCAAGTACAAGCACTCGAATTAAATATGTCGCAAATTAACGCAGTCTTTGCTCTTCCATTCACCTACTGCAGAATAGTGACACGCTACTTGATCAACTTTGCGTTACAATAAATGATCCGAATGGAGCTATTTACATTTGTGCCTCATATATTCCTCCGAATAGCTCATATGACTTATATACTGCGCATATTGATAATGTCATCAATTTACAATCATCACTCAAGAATGCTAATAATCACCTTTGTTTTCTTGGTGATTTCAACCTAAGTAAAATCGTTTGGAGTTTTGTTGCTGATGTGCTAATTGCTTCTAATATTAATAGCTCGTATGAAATTTATTTTATTGATAGTTTGTTTAGCATTGACTTAATTCAAATTAATACTTTTTTCAACTCTCTTAATAAAATTTTAGATTTAATTTTTGTTTCAAAAAATTTTAAGACTCGGTTATCTGAATGTTTATGTTCTATCGCTCCAACTGGTTTACACCATGTACCTCTTGTTTTAAATTTTGAGTTCTATGAATTTGTGCAATCCAAGCCGCAAAATAATTACTTTAATTTTAAATTATGCAACTTTGATCTCTTAAATAATATATTCGTCAATGCTAACTGGAATAATTTCTTTATAAACCAAAATGTTGCTGATTGTTTTGATTTGTTTACTTCCAAATTGTCTGCTATTGTCAATGAGCATATCCCACATTTTCTGCCTAAGGTGTATAGACTACCTTGGTACACAAAAGGGTTAAAGAAGCTGAAAAATTTGCGTAATAAAAATATAAAATTATTTAAATCAACTAATGATAACCGGTATCATGCTATGCACATTCATTACGCGACAGAATTCAATTTTTTGAATAAATTTCTTTACAAACAATATATCTTACGTTGTGAGAATAATATAAAAAGTAATCCTAAGTCATTTTGGCATTATATTCAATCAAAGCGTGATGGTTCTTGCATTCCCACATCGACTTACTACAATGGGTCACAATCTTTTGCCCTTGAAGATACAGTGAATTTATTTGCTGATTACTTTAAGTCCAACTACGTAAGTGTTAATCCGTGGTTTGATGTGTCAATTTTAAATAATGTTGACTCTTTTTTAAACCTAGGCTCCCTTGTTTTGACGGATGAAAAAATTTTCAATGCGATGTCTAATTTGAAAATTTCGGTTAAAGCTGATAAAGATGGTATTTCATCTATTTTGCTGAATAAGTGTGCTGTCTCTCTCTCTAAGCCATTATGTATAATTTTCAATAAATCTTTAAGGACTGGGACTTTTATTAGTAGTTGGAAAATGGCCACTATAACACCAGTTTTCAAAGCAGGCAGTAAGAATGATGTAGCAAATTTTAGACCTATTTCTAAATTGTCAAACGTTTCCAAACTCTTTGAAAGTGTCATTAAGAAGCGACTATTCTTCCTAACTAAGCTACACATTTGCCCTGAACAGCATGGTTTTTTTGCTGGGCGATCAACTGTCACTAATTTAGCTGTTTTCTCCAAATTTTGCATTTCATCATTTGAACTTGGATATCAAGTCGACGTTGTGTATACTGATTTTTCTAAGGCATTTGATAAGGTTCCACATAATGTTTTACTAGCCAAACTTGCCAAAATGGGTTTCCACTCAAATTTTTTGGATTGGATTCAGTCGTACCTTCATAATAGAGTGTCTTGTGTGGAGATAGAGGGAGTTAAATCCTATAAATTTATAGCTTCATCTGGTGTGCCACAAGAGAGTATTCTTGGACCATTGCTCTTTTCATTGTTTATAAATGATGTTGGTAAATGTTTTCAATCTGCAAAATTTCTACTATACGCTGATGACTTAAAGCTATTCAGTCATATCTCTGATTTAAATGATGCTGCTCTGTTACAGAGTGATCTTAGTAATCTACTTTCTTGGAGCTTGCTAAATTTTTTACCATTAAATTATAATAAGTGCTTTTCAATAACATACTCTAAGTGTAATAATTTTTTAAATTTTTCGTATTCCATCGAGGGTACTCCCCTTGAGAGAGTCAATACCATTAAGGACTCGGGTATAATTTTTGACACTAAGTTCACTTTTGTGAATCACATTAATTATGTTGTTCCAAAATCATATTCTTTACTTGCTTTTGTGCGTAGAAATTGCTCAGTAATTCATTGTGCTCGCCTAGTGAAAATCCAGAAATCATATTCTCGATTTGCGCTACGTTCCATAAATTTTGCAGAACCTCTGCCAGCATATGATGCTCGTATTTTGCTTTTGGAATTAAACACCTAAAAACTAGAAGGAAAATTCAGTCATTGACATTTATTCACGATCTTTTTTCGGGGCATATCGACTGTGAACAGCTATTGCAATTTTTAAATTTTAATATTCCGGCTAGAACGTTACGTAATTATTCGCTATTTCATTCCGAAGTTCATAGAACTCTGTATGCTCTTAATGAGCCTATTATTCGGGCATTATCTTTGTATAATGAATTGTCTATTGAAAATAATTTAGATCTCTCTGTCTCGAAATTATCTTTGAAGAATAAACTAAACACTATTTTTCGTATCTAATTAGTATTCTCTTTATGTTTATCTTTATTTCTTAGTCTTCATACATAAGTGAATACATACTGTACATTTTTTTTATAATTTTTTTTTATTTTCTTCCTTGTAAATTTATTTTTACATTAGTATTTAAGTTAATTTAATTTTAAATAGTCTGTAAGGATGTGTAATCCAAAGACTTTATGAATAAATAAAATAAATAAATAAATTGAATAAAATGCATATTAAATAAAATATTTGCGCTAAAACACGACTGAAATGTGAAACGTCAAAATTTTTAATGGCCAAATTTCATCGTCCTTATGACACAGCAAAAAAGACAAATTTATTTCAACACACACAAATTTTATTCAACTAGATATTTTCTATCCTACCACGACTGAAAACTTTCCGATTGACACACAGCCATAGTTGACAACTCCGAATATAAAATGCCGCAGTGTTGAAAATAAAAAGCCACTGACAAATACAACAAGTGTGAAAATTGTCAAACTTTGTTCGACGATATATAATAAAATAAAAACATTCATGTAATTATTTGAATGTTCAACATATTCCTTTATCACAACTTAAAGATTAAAATGTTAAAACACTCAATCCATACATTATTTTTTCTTGTTTGCAAACGAAGTTCCAGCAGAAAAAAGCAGAAAAAGAAGAAGATTGTTCCATTTTTAAATCTCACCATGAATAGCGGCTGTTTGAATAAAAGCAAATTTTTCAAAAATGTTGACAAATACAACAATTGAAGAAATTGCCAAACTTTAAATGCATATATAGACCAATATAAAGCGAATTAATAATAAGTTTTGGTTGCAAACATCTTATTGCAACCTAACTTAAGTATTTAGTTACTAACAAACAGATTATATGTATTAATTTCAGGAGTTGCCAAATGAATTCTTTGTGAGCTTGCTGCCGATTAAGAACAAGAATGACGATCATTGTTGATTTTTTTTATGCACAAATACATGCAAACATGTTTTGAGGTTATGTTTTCTAAGTTTTCTATCTTGTTATCTTTGCTGTCTGTATTGATGACAAGAGTTCCTCGGAAAAAGACAATGACGCAAACCAAAGATTTACCCTCTACCAAAATCGTTCAACGCGCCTAAAGAAGTTTTCACTTCAAAAAAAATATTCAAAATCCATTTTGTTTCATTGTAAGTTATTATAAAATAGGCTCGGGCATTTTAGTTCACTAAAAAATAAAAAGTAAAAAAAAAATTTTTTTAAATAAGCTTTTATTTAAAAAGGACGTGAACTAATAAGAAAAAATAAATTTAAGTGACATTTGTCATATATGTATATAGTAGTAGTAGTAGTAGTAGTATTTTTATTCAACAATTCATTACATTCTTAATAATAACAATATATGTATCTATAAGAAGAATTATGTTATACAAATAACTGCAATGAATGTTAAGCTGCTTCTATAGTTCACTAGGAGCTAGAGGCGAATACAGCTTGTTAAAAATAGATATAATAATTAATGAAATAATAATTAATAAATGATGCATTAATAACAATAATCAAATAAAGAAAATAAATCGAAAAATTTAATATTAACAAATATTTTTTTTTTGTTAAGGCCTTATTGAGAGCAAAAACTTTATAAAAGTATTGTGGAGTCAGACTATAACAGCTAATAATGTGTCAATATCACTGTAATTGAGGTCTAAAAGCCAAAACTTTACCCTTTTGAGAAAAATGGATTGAACATGAATATTTCTTATTTCCGATGGAAGACTATTGAAAAGTCGAGGAGCAACAGAAGTAAAAAAGTTAAGAAATATTCTTAATGTGTGCGTTGGAACCAGTGTTACATTGTATTCATTAACTCTCAAATGATAGGTATCTGAACGTCGTCTCAGAAGATATCCAGATTTAATAAAAAAAATTTTCAATACTTTATAGAAATATAAATGTTTCAAAGGAAGGACACTAAGTTTCCTGAAAAGTAACAGGAAACTACAAAATCTGTTCTTATGACAAATTAAACGAATAGCATGCTTTTGCGAAACGAGAAGGGGATATATTTTATTCTTATAAGTACCTCCCCAACAAGCTAAACTATACTCAAGTTTAGAGTGAAATATACCATAGTAAATACACTTGAGAAGAATAGGACTACAATATGATTTCAACAAATACAAATGCCTGGTGGCAGCCAAAAGATACTTTTTAAGTTCACGTGTATGAATTCTCCAATCCATACCACTATCTAGCCAAATACCTAGATATCTAAAAGAATTAACCTTTTCAATAGCGAAGCAGTTTAAAGAACAAGACTTATGATCACAGAACGTATGAATGCAATCCGACGAGGAACATATATCATTACCTAAACCAAATCTTTCACATTTACCACCATGATAAAAAAAATGAATCGAAGTTTACATTTTTAGCATTCACATTAAAAAGCATTATTCTAGTTTTATCACTAAGTACCAGCTTATGAATCATAAACCAGTGCCTTAAAACAGCGAGATCATGGTTAATGTCAACAGACAATTGCAAGGGCGAGACACAAGAAAAGGCACAGGCCATATCATCAGCAAAAGCATTGATGGAACTGCGGAACTTTATTGAAAAAAGCGAATTTATAAAGATTAAAAACAATATAGGACCCAGCACTGAGCCCTGAGGAACTCCTAACGTCAACAATTCTAATGAACTATAACAATTAAATATTTTTACTCGCTGCTTTCTGTTTTTTAAATAGAACTGAAACCATTTAAAGATAAATCCCCTAAAGCCAGTCTTATAAATTTTATCAAGCAAAATTGTATGGTCCACTGTGTCAAACGCTTTAGTGATATCAACAAAAAGAGCGGCTGTTAACCGTTTATTATTAAGGCTGGAGTAAATGTTTGTACAGAAATTCAATAATGCGTCTTCTGTTGATAGGCCAGATCTGAAACCAAACTGGAGTTTACTGAAACAATTATATTTCTCCAAAAAGAGCACAATTCGAGCTTTCATTAATTTTTCAAATATTTTAAAAAATACCGGAAGAAGTGAAATGGGTCTGTAGTTTATAACCATGGAACTATCTCCTTTTTTAAACAAAGGTAAAACCTCTGCTACTTTTAAACCATCTGGAAATATACCACAGGTAGCTCTTACGTTGTAAATAAAGCTTAAAATGTCACTAATGAAGTAGACTATCTTTTTGAAAAAATTATTAGATGCACAACTACAAGTAGTAGAATCTGAAGATTTTAATGACAAAATGGTTTTGAAAACTTCAAAAGAGCTGATAGGTTTAAAAACAAAAGTAGCTTGATTTGAAGCTTCATTTAATAAACAGTTACATTGTTGACCATTTACACAGCTTTCAGCAACTACTTCTTTACCTATTCTGAAAAAAAAATATTAAATCCATTAGCAATATCCTGAGCATGAGAAATAGTACTATTGTCAATTGAGATGCTAGATATCTGATCTTTATTACAATTCTTGTTCAAAATATTATTTACTCATTTCCACTCACCTTTAATATCACCTCTTACTTTATAAAACTCACGTAGATAGTAATCATTTTTACAAGCCAGCACATCACTTGAAATCTTTTTACACAAATTTTTATAACTTTGCGCAAAAGATTCATTATTAGGGAATTTCTTTTTTTTTCTTGAAGAATTTTTTTTTTCATTTTTATTTTATTAAGTAGAAAGTTAGACATCCAACGCTTTAATCTTTTAGGTTTTGCAGTTTTCTCACAGATCTAGAGCAGCTATGGATATGACTATTTAAAGTTTTTAAGAATTGTTCATATCCAATAGAAGGATTACTTTCCGTATACACTGTAACGAACCTCCTGGGGGCGTTACAATATTTTTCCAGCTGGGGTATCCTCAGCGGCTGTCCAGGGTTCGATGACAAGAATTAGAGGAGGTTTTATTTGAATTGAATGTCTCTTTATTGGATTTAATTCCGTAATTGCTATTTTTAATTAACAATTCAGCATAGTATAGTTGTAGTAGATGTACTCTGGGTTGTTAAAGCTATGGCTATGCCTGTATATGCATAAGTGCGTGTGCTCGTATGTCTAGCTTGTAGGTAGTGCTTGGTCGTAGTGGTACAGTTGCTTCATTTACCGTTAGTCGGTTCCGCTATATGACGACAACGCGTGATGTCTTCGTGATCGTGTGCTTCGCGGTTACCGTTTCAAATTGGTGGCGTGACGGCTTGTACCGGTTGACGCTCGTGTATGTGTGTGTGTTCACAGCTTTGGTTTATAGGATAGGAAAGGGAGGAAAAGGACAGATTTCCTCATGGCCCAAAGGGAAACCTAACGCAGTCAGAGAACTCTCTCGTAAAAACCAGCGTCAGCCTTCGCCCATGGAGATGAGGTTATCTGGTGGCCGTTTGAACGGTTGTAAGATGTAATGTCGCCAGAGTTGACTCGTATAGACCGATGTTACTTCTCAAGCGGAGAGGAGGGTAAATGCCTTTTCGTATAATGCGAAATTTGTAGGATTTAGGATTTTAGCGTAGGACAGGATTTAGGTTTTGGCTCGCCGATGTACTTTAGCGACTTAATTTCTCAGCTCGCAATTTAGCTATTGCGTTTTAGAACGATATTTCGATTTAAAATGGTGGCTTTCGTTCGTCTGTGTAGTTACTTATCGTAGTATGGGTGTTCGTCGCTGCGGCTTAGCGTTGAATATGCAATGGCGAAACTCTGCAGTTTCGCTAGCTTTCTTTATGGTGGATACTTCGAGATGTTGCTTTTCCAGGATCGTGTGTCCTGGTTCAATGCTATCCCATGGGGTTGTCCTGCTGTCGTGGTAGTAGGAACCAATAGCAGATGTGCTATACTTCATCAATTAGCTCGTCGGTAGCTGTGAGTCGACCGACTTGAGAGCTGGTGACGGACTTAACTGCTACGGTTGACGGCAAGAAGACTGACTGAACTGCTCCGGTTGATGGTAGAAAAACGACTGTCTACGTTTGCTTTCAGCATGAGCGATTCATGCTCGGTTTCGTGAAAGCTGGTGTACGTGACTTTTGGTTGAGTGAAAGCTTTGTGATCGAAAGCTTTTATTTATGTGATGTTATTGTTGGCAAGTTACGTTAGACTCATTGAGTGAAAGTCTAAAACGTGTTTTACGCGTCTGTGTGTATGTGTAGAACCGAAAGCTTTTAGTTATAAAACGCGATTGTTATAAAATATTAGTTGTACTCGTTTGAGTAAATTTCTGTCTTGTTATGTCTGTCCGCTTTAAGTACCCAGAGTTATTTCGCTTAGTATAAATATACTAAAGTTAATTTGGTACTTATGACATATGTTGCACGAAACTTACAGCCTTATGCAATAGATTTTCCTAAACAAACGTTCAACGCTTGCTTAGTAACACACTGTTCTAGGCTTTACGCATCCTCTGCGCGACCTCGCTGAAATTGTTATTCATAATCATTTTTTTATTCATTGCTTAATTTTGTAAGGTTTGTGTCTAAACAATATAAACTCTTTTACAAAAACGAAGAATTCTTGTACATTTGCAAATCTGTTACTGAAAAAAGTATAAAAAGGTCGCATATGGAGCATGTCTATGATATAAATATCATATACATCAACCTTAATCGAAAAGACGACAAAAAAGTTTAGGTTAAAATTATGCAGCCTTTAAACGCAAATTTCGGTGTTTAAGCTACGCAGATCTTACACAAGCCCGAAAAACGTTTGTGAATAACGATGTGTTGCTTAAAGCTGGTTTAAAGTTACGCAGCCTTTAAAATGAGATTATGAATAAGGCTGTAAGTGTATAAAATATGTACATTTCATTTGTATGCTTAAGAAGTAGTTACAGCATGCTTGGTGTAACTTTAATTGCTTATTTAATCAAATATTCAAATACGTATTACTTTAGTTTGTTGTCTTGTATTTATATGTAAAGCATTAAATTAATTATCTAAGTTCTTATTTACGTTACTTTGTGGCAGGCAGCTGCCTTAGAGTTGGCTTTAGGCCAGAGTATGGTATCATATGTGGATATGACGTATATTTGAATATTTAATTTAAAAATATGTTATGTTTGAAAAGTAAACTTAATGTATGGTTAGGGCCATATGTTTATATATGGGCTTAAGTAAATAGGTGCGAAATGCTAAAGTGGTTTAGGTAGCATAAAATAGGTATAACTATAATAAAAGGTATTCTACTACTATGCATTTAATATTAAGTTAATTGGTAATTAATAATTAAATGAAAAAATACAAAATATAAATAATGAATAAAATAATACTTGTAAGTCCGGTGGTGTGGTGTCCTAGCTGGGTATGTCGTCTCGAATGGTAGTGTGTATGCTGCGTCCATTTATTGAGGAATGGCGTGTTTGTGGTATTGGCTCGTGAATGATTGTATGTTTGGTGAGTAGGTCCGTGAAGGATTGTGAGTGATCGCGTAGATCGGTGAGTGGATGGTGTGTTTGGTAGGTGGTATTGTGAGGGACATTTTGGCCTACAAAATGTGTCCTTACAACACATTATCCCAAAGTTCAAAACAGAAGGAATTTTTCAACTCAACAAAATCAGTTTTTAAGACAGAATCTACCGGTGGGAGAGAATTAGTGCAATGTGGTTTCAAATCAACAAGACTTATAGCTGTCATGCAATGATCTGTTATCTGAAAATCCATAACAGAAATTAAAAAATCAAAGCATTCAGCACTTTGAAGACGCAAAAATATATGGTCAATACACGAACCAGAGGAAGACACAATGCGAGTTGGCTGATTAATGCAATGAAAGAAGAAAGAAGTATCTGTCTGTCATTAAATTATCAAACAACAAGTTAATATTAATATCACCAAGGAGTACTAAGTTTGAATTCATGTCAACATTATTCAGGAGAAGGTTTTCAATTTCCGTTAAAAACACATCATTCGCAGAAACCCCATTAAATCTGTAAATACAAAGAAAAGTAAACTATATGTTGTCTAAAAAACATTCCAATTTTAGAGCATCACAACTTCTCAACTTGAAACTAG
Source organism: Dichetophora obliterata (assembly GCA_963920525.1). Classification (NCBI taxonomy): domain Eukaryota; kingdom Metazoa; phylum Arthropoda; class Insecta; order Diptera; family Sciomyzidae; genus Dichetophora; species Dichetophora obliterata. The sequence continues at coordinate 69,114,277 of OY986438.1, read as the reverse complement.
CAGAATTACACTCAATCGATTTATGTTCAAAAGCTGCAACACTACCAGAGGCATATTCATTATTACAATTAAACATAAATTTGTAACCATCCATGTTAAAAAGAGATACTACCTCATCAAAAATCCAAATTTCTGTCAAAAAGATAAAATAAGGCTTATTAGTAAAAGATTCAAGTAGTCACCTTGGTCCACTTCTCTTTAATATTTTTATCTCAGACCTATCTGATATTCAGAGCCGTTCCTAGGTGTACAGCCGCCTGCCTGCTGAGCAATATTTCGCCGCCCCCACCCTTACCTCGACAATTGGAAAAATATTTAAATCAGTTTTAAATCAGTAAATAAATATAGAGGCTATCAGCTTATTTCCAGTTCCTTGTGAAACTTTTGTTTGAATAAACTTTTAAACAAAATTAAGTAGCGACAAAATTTAAATACAGCATTCTATGTTTATATTTAGAGTTTAACAAATTAACTTTATTTTTTCTGTAAATCAGTTCTTACAAACTAACATTTAGAAAACTCAAAGTTGTGAAAGAACAAATTGTAACCAGAAAAGAAAACAATAAATGTAATACAGCGAATTTGAACGAAGACTTTTTCCTGAACAATGTGTGCTTGGTTATTTTAAAGTGATGCGAGCTTTTTCGCAACAAACTCGTCTATGACTTTGGAATAATCAATTTTCTCACATATTTGATAAAAGTGCTAAATCGGATAAGCGCTGCTGTGTCATGGGTGATCTTAAATAATTTTTTACAATTTTTAGTTTCGAAAATAATCTTTCTCCACTCGCAACTGTTACTGGCAACGTCAAATACAATCTAATTGCTATTGCTAAATTAGGAAACAAGTGCACCAAATCGTTACAAAAAATTTTTTCAATATATCAACACATTTATAAGCCTCAGAATTAAATAATGCCTTAAACGATAAACATTCAGTATATAGCTCTACTGCATCTATATCTTTAGAAATTGATAGTCCATCACTCATTTGCAGTGCAGTATCTAAGTCAGAGCAATGCTTCTTAATTGAATCGTAGTTCAAATCGCACAAGTTATTCAAAAAAGAAAATATATCACTGCATTTCTGCAGTTGGTCGAATCTTTCTGAGAGCGCTTCTTTTGCTGTATCCAATATAGAAAAATAGAAATCAACTTTGAATTTGAGTGTTGCATTGACTATTTGATCGTCTGGTCCTTCGTAATTGAAAAGTCTTTTTTGGTTCGTTTCATTGACACTGGAAATTCAGGTTCAATTTCGTGCTCAGCTGCAAAAATGGTTGCTTCGTCAATGAATTTCTTAAATTTCTCATCAGTTCTACATTCATTAATAAATTTCTTTAAATTGTTCAAAGCATTAATTGATTCCGTTACACAAATATCACTCTGCTGCAACATTTTACTAACTACATTAATTTTAGAAAGCCTCAGATAGTGATGATGTCTTGTGTTTTAACTTTTACAATGCAAACTATCAGGGTTTAAACGATTACTTCAATTCCGTGAATTGGAATACTGTTTTGGGCTCTGGAGATGTGCTAAATTTATATTCAAATTTCAAGATAATACTTTATGAAGGCCTAAATATGTATGTGCCTGTAAAAAAAACGAAAGCGGAAATTTAACCTGCCTTGGTATAACTGCAGCTTAATTCATCTCAAAAACTTGAGGACCAAAGCTCATAAGAAATTCAAAAAACTAACCTTCCCGAAGATGAAGCAGTTTTTATTCTTCGCAGAAAAGAATTTGATTTTTTATCGAATTTCTTATATAAAAATATATGAGTTCTATAGAGACTATAATATAAGGTCAAACCCGAAATCTTTTTGGGTATTTCTTAACTCTAAACGTAAAAGTGTAGGTTTTCCAAAATCAATGAAGTATCCGGAAAGCGAAGCAAATAATATTCAAGATATTTGCGAATTGTTTGCAATATTCTTCGGATCAGTTTTTGACAGTTGCGATAAGACACATCTAAATATTCATCCACAGGTGGAGCAAATTATTAATATTGGCCACTTAGTAATATCAGAAGATGAATTATATGATACTCTCAGGACACTTGATTCGAATAAAGGAGCCGGTTTTGATTTGCTACCTCCCTTATTTTTAAAAATATGCGCTCATTCACTATATGCTGCTTTAACAATCATTTTTAATAAATCTCTTTCAAATGGAGTTTTTCTTGAAGAGTGGAAAACTGCTTATATCTCGCCGATTTTCAAATCTGGTCAAAAGCATCTAGTTGAAAATTACAGACCGATCGTTAAGCTATCGGTTATACCAAAGGTTCTGGATAAAATTGTGAATAAACACTTATTTAACTCAGTTAAAAACCATATTGCAATCCAGCAACATGGTTTTTTGTTAGAAGATCCATAAGCACTAATTTAGCTTTATTTTCTAATTTTTGCATAAACGCAGTAGAAAAAGGATCGCAAATCGATGTTTTATATACTGACTTTGTAAAAGCGTTTGATAGTTTAAAACATAAGACTCTGTTATCTAAACTTCGTCAAATGGGAATTCACTCTAATTCTTTGAGATGGTTAGGCTCATACTTGTCAAATAGGAAATTGATAGTTAAGATCGATCAATCATTTTCAAAAGCAGTAGATGTAAAATCGGGAGTTCCGCAAGGGAGCCACTTAGGCCCCCTTTTGTTTATTTTGCTCATAAACGATTTATCTAAAAATTTCACTTCATGTAAGTTTCTGCTTTATGCAGATGATTTGAAAATGTTTAAAATTATAATCAACCTTGAGGACTGTAACAATTTTTAAAATTATATTAACCTACTTATTTCCTGGTGTAGCATAAATGGAATGAATTTAAACTTTTCTAAATGTCATATCTTAACATATTCTCGCAAACAATTAACCATATATCACAATTATTTTTATAAGTCCAATATTACTTTCGCACGCGTCGAATCCATTAAAGACTTGGGTATTTACTTTGATACCAAATTATCATTTGGGTCCCACAGGGACTATGTCATATCAAGAGCTAACTCACAACTCGGTTTTCTAAAGCGAAACTCTAAAGAATTTTTAGACCCATTCACATTAAAATCAATTTTCGTGAGTCTGGTAAGATCTATTCTCGAATACGCGAACATAATCTGGGATCCTTGCTATGAATGTGACATAAATCGAATCGAGAAAATTCAAAAACGGTTTACGAGATTCGCTCTAAGACGATTATTTTCGTGGGAAAATATGCCTGCGTATAGCGACCGTTGTAAACTACTCGGTTTGCAAAGCTTGTATTAAAGATATTGTAGATAACAAGGTTGACAGTCCGGAATTGCTTGCTCTCATTCCATTTTATGCTCCAACAAGATCTCTAAGAGAAACAAGTTTATTTTATGTATATTATCATAGAACGAATTATGGTAGCAATGAACCAATATCTAAATGCCTATCTCGATGTAATATAGTTGCTAAACATGTTGATTTTAGTTCTAATAGAATGATTTTTATGAAGAATTTATTTGAATATTATTTAAGGAATTAGGTTAAGTGATATCTGTTAGGGCTGGGCCCAGTAGATATATATATGAATAAATAACAATAAATAAATTCCTCCCAGATCCATAACGAGCAAACAAACTTTGTTGATCAGAAACTCCAAACTTGAATGGCACCAATTCTGCTCTCCTAGCGCGTGTCGCTTAAAGGTTTAAGTGTTAATCGTGGCACATTGTTTTTCAAAATATGCCATCTGTACGTTGACGATGAAAAGAACACATACAGTTCCTGAATCAAATCGAAAAAATTTATGGTTTCTAATGTTATTTTTGCTGCATCATTTACTTCTAGGTTCAACGAATGCACTGCACAGGGAACAAAGAAAGCTCTTGGATTGTCAGTCAAAATCCTTTGTAGAACTCCTATTCGCTTTCCTCGCATGTTTGAGCCATTATCATATCCTTGGCCTCGCATATTTTTCAAGTCCCGATCAAATTTTGGCAAAAGCCTATCGCACAGGAATGTATACAAACCTTCACCTGTTGTATCCTCTATACTTTCGGGGTGGTAGTGCAATCCGAGGTGCAATCTGTTACTCGTACGATGAAAGTTTCTTGATTGACGTCGCCAAAATCTGGCGTTGTATCCAATATAATTGAATAGTATTTGGCGCTTCGTAAAGTTTTTGTTATACTTTTCTAAATTTCTGAGGCAAGCAAATGAATGATTTCATTTTGAATATGTACTCCTAGGTAATGAGGTACATTCGATTTTTTAGTTTTTATCTGACATTTCTGAATGGTTTGCACATGTTCCATCATCACTGGATCAAACTTACTAATCATCTCTACAACTTTAAGAAAATTTCCGTTATGCTTTGTGAACAATGCACTTTCCGTGCCACGAAAAGCAAGGCACTGAACTCCGAGATATTGTATTATTTCTATTAAACGTGCTATAATATCGCGCCACCGCTTTTTCTCTAATTGATAAACACGTTGATTTGTAACATCGATTGTCGTATTTGTATTTAATCTATTTTTTAATGGTAACCATTTGTTGCTATTGGTAATATGATCTGAGCTTTGTTCATGTCTTGAAACATTGACAGCCAAGTGTCGCCAATCATTGAATCCTGTTCTGGTTAGCTGTATTTGTTGCTTTCCAAAAATTTTACAGGGAAAGCAAAATACTACGTCGGGTTTCACAGAATACACCAACCAGAGTCGTTTTATTTTCTCATCATTTAATAAAACGCGTATATACTGGGGGACTGCCGACCGAAGCGAAAACCTATACATAAAATATTAGTATTCCCTGGAAGACGTTGTCCTGCCACGGACCGCCTTACTGCTATATAAAAATTTTCATTCTAATAGAGGGTTTCGGACTATCCTACATGTAGGATGGATTTGACAGGTCGGACGGACATGTAGGATGTCCGAAAGGTCATACTGCAGCCCGTCCTACATGTAGGATGAAAATTAAAAAGTTCTAAAAGTTCCGCTGTGATCTTGTTCTTCTCTGTGCGTCCTTGTTTGTAGATTTCCTTGGTAATTGTTGTTGGCGCAGTTAGCTGGAAATTTTTTGTAGACGTTGTGAATTCTAATTGTGTAGCTACAGTCGGCATATGAAATTAGAATTATTTTTGTTAAGAGCTTAAGGCAATTAATTAAATTTTTTACATATTACTGAAACTATTTCTTTTAAGCAAAAGTGTTACCATATCAAAAATACATATAATTAAAGTAATTTATTTAAATTATTTCATTATTGAATTAATATAAAAAAATTAATGCTTCTTTATATCTATATATATCATAACACTAACACAATATACGTGTTCACCATATCTATATTGCGTTGTGTATTAAAAATAGAAAATTTTAAAATTAAGAAATATAAATTATATTTAATTCATATCAGTAGTTGATGCTAAACAGTTTAAAAAATAGAATGCTTAGGATAAGCAGACTTTAGTTATCCAACTACCAAGGAAATCTACAACAACAACGCAAAGAGAATGACAAGATTCTAGCGGTTGCGCAGCGTTAGAGGGGATGAACCGAATTGGCGGCGGAAAATATACAGCACTTTGCTTATTATTTTTTCTGTTTGCCTGCTATCAAGATCTCAAGTGGAGGGAGGCATTAAAAGAGACTTTAGAGCTAACTGCTGATATAAAATGAAATTTCAATTTTTCATATTTGCATTTTGTTTGACTGTCGTGAAATCTTTTTTAATGCCTCCACTATAGATATTGCTAGCAGGCATACAGAAAAAATAGCAAGCAAAGTGCTATTTATTTTTCGCCGCCAATTCGGTTCATCCTCACAACCGCTGTGATCATGTTATGCTCTCTACGATTGTGTTGTAGATTTGCTTGGTATTTGTTGTTGTGCAGTTGTAGCTACAATCGGCATATGACAATCGAAGTATTTTTATAACACTTTATATATATGTACACTTTGCCTCTGCGCTTGAGACATGCTAAAATGGTGCTTCTGAAGTATTGGAGAATTGACCAGTCAATTGAATTGTGCTGCACTTGCTGGTGCTGCTCCTGGCGACTCTCGGAGAGCGTTGGCAAGCAAAAGAATCAGGAAATTTGCGCTAAACTTGCTTGTGCTGCTGGTGATGGCACTTGGAGAATGTTGGCTAGCAAAAAATTTTCGCTGCACTTGCTTGTGCTGCTGCTGGTGGAGGACTTGGAGGACGTTCATCAGCAAAGAAAGCCAATTTGAGAAGTTTTGCAGACAACGTCTTCCAGGGAATACTAATATTTTATGTATAGGTAATGGTACCAACTATACTTACTTTGTAAGTATCATACTTATTTTCAGCTTCATTTACTTAATAAAACTCAATACTTATAAGTATACTTACTTTTAAGAATGATACTTATTTATGCTTATTTTTTATAAATTTATAAAATAAATAATATAAACTGGCCATTTCAACCCTTAGAAGGACTTTGACCTAGCTTCTATTGATCAATTGTGTTGTGCGTGTCATTAAATGTTTGATCACAAATGATCAAGAACTGGACCTACGTGTTTTTGCCACAGCAAAACGCTTTTGAAAAATGGCGCCTTCACGTGGAAAAAATTTTTTCAACAAAGAAATGGAGAAAAACTATCCATTTCTGAAAGCAACTAAAGGAAAAACTGGTAATGATGTTTTTTGTGAAGTTTGCTTGGCTGCTATTAATATTATCAACATGAGAAAAGCGGCAATAAAGAAGCACCTACAAACAGAAAAACATCAAAAAGAGTTGCGATTAACTGCAAGTGTGAAGCCATTGTGACCAATGTGTTGGCTTCTTATGCTAAAGACGATTTAAAACAAGATTTGGCAAAGCGTCGCCACGTCTCGATTTCGACAGATGCCTCGAACTATGGAAACGTCAAAATGATTCCGGTAGTTGTGCGCTACTTCATTCCAATTCTTGGAGTAAAGGTGAAAATGCTTAAATTTTCATTGGAAGAGGGAGAAACGTCTGAAGTGATTTCTTCGTTAATCATCCGAGCCGCTGAATGTAACGAGATTAAAAGTAAAATTGTCGGATTCTGTGGAGACAATTGCCTTACAAATTTTGGTTCTCGGGCGCGTGGGGACAAAAAACGTTTTTTATCGTTTGAAGCAGTGGAAGTCATCACTCGCGTTACCTATCGAGACTGAGGTTATCATCGTTAAAGTTTATTCTTATTTTTACATTAACACCGTGAAATTGAATCCTTGAAAGCTATTTGCGAATCTACAGATGTTGAGTTTTTTCAGATACTGGATTACGCAAAAACGCGTTTCTTAGTTTTAGGTCCAGCAATAAAATCTATGCTGAAAATATTCGAGCCACTGAAGCAATATTTCTTATCGCTTGAACGTCGCTGCTCACCGATTCCAAAAAAGTTTTTTAGCTCGCCTTCTTCAAAACTTTGGTTTATCAGAGAAAAGGTACTTTAAGTGTTTTTTTTTAATAATATTTGAGTTCAGTTTCTTTGTTTTCTATTGTGTTCAGGCTGATTACTTTCACAAAACCAGTGAACCAGGAAGTATTATGTTGCGCAAAGAAGAGAAATATTTAGATCCGAACACAGAAGCCGGAAAAGAAAGATTAATAAAAAATGGTCAATATACAGATTCAAATGACGAAATGTTTGAACAATTTTATGGTAAGTTTTCTGAAATTTATACAAAACATCTACCCCACAAGTTTTTTGTTAGAAGATGCAGATGATTATATTTCATCATGGACGGCGGAGCTTGAGGAGTTTAATGAGCACATTTGGGTATGCTTGCGACAGTTTCCTGATTGGACAACAGTGAAGAAATCGTTGAGGGAATTTGCGAATAGAACTTAATTTAATTTGTATGCTAAGTCCTCTAATATTTTTGAGCAGTATGCTAACTTAAAAAAGTACTGCAGTAGCGAAGTTTGCGAAGTAGGAATCAATGGACTTGTCCACAGAGCTCAGATGGGTGGAGATTTTCAAGCATATAGCCGCTCGTAACGTTGACTTTGATGACTTTTCTTGTTTCATTGAATTTGTCTTATGTTTTCCCGGTTCATCAGCTCCTGTTGAACGTTTGTTTGACAGAGCAGGAAAAGTTTGGAAATTTGAATCAACAGTGTTAAAATGCAAATCAATCAATTTTATTTGTAAAAAGTAACATTGATTACAGCTTGTAAGGGGGTTTTCTTCAAAGGCTGAGGTATCCTCAGCCGCTCCAGGATCAAACGAAAGACCCTCGAACTTTCGTCAAATAAATAAAAAGACTAGGTGTTTCGATGCCTCGATTAAAAATAGTTTGATTTATTTATAATCAAGTAGTTTAAAATAAGTGTTTGTATATTTCAATTTCAATATGTACAAATCTATTTATTATGTCTTTTTATTACAATACACAATAATTCAATAATAATAATAAAACGCTGGTTCGTAGAGTTGTTGTCGCTTGTGTCGTGCAAACGAGTGCTGCTTCGGCACGTACTGGTGTCGGTTCGGTTCGGGTTCGGTGAGATGCGAAGAAGTATAATTCTTTGCGTGATGCGGCGGTAAGTAAGAGGCGGTGACGGCTGGGCTTAGGCAGGACCCGACTGCGATGCTTTCGGCAAATAAACAAACTCTACGTTATTACAAAATAAAAGGTAAATGCTTCTATGCTTTAAAGCGGTATGATTTAGTAATTACGCATTTTACGATCTACAGTTGCGTGAATTACCCTATTATATAAATATCAAGATCTATGCTCGAATAGATGAACGACCGACTATAGCCGATGTAGTAATTCAACCGAGCACTTCAGACGAACAATCGACCGGCCGAAGCCGATGTAGTAATTCGTATAAGCACTGCGATGAGTAAACGACCGACTAAAGCCGATGTAGTAATCCAACGAACACCTTCGGATGATCGATCGAGCTATAGCCGATGTAGTAATTCAACCGAGCACTTCAGACGAATAAACGACCGACCGAAGCCGGTGTAGTAATCCGCTTTAGCACTGCGATGAACGAACGACCGACTAAAGCCGATGTAGTAATCCGAACGATCACTTCGGATGATCGACCGAACTATAGCCGATGTAGTAATTTAACCGAGCACTTCAGACGAATGAACGACCGACCGAAGCCGATGTAGTAATCCGCTTCAGCACTACGATGAACGAACGACCGACAAAAGCCGATGTAGTAATCCGAACGATCACTCCTGGACAATCGACCGACTATAGCCGATGTAGTAATTCAACCGAGCACTTTAGACGAATGAACGACCGACCGAAGCCGATGTAGTAATCCACTTTAGCACTGCGATGAACGAACGACCGACTAAAGCCGATATAGTAATCCGCACAAATAACCTTAAAATACCTACAATACTTATAATGCTTAAAACTAAATGTATTAGTAACGAGCACACTTTTGATAGCTCGTCGGAAAACAACTACTCGTAAAATCGTAACAAGTGTCGGACGGTACAAAGCACTACGCTTCCGAGCCGTGCCGAAGTCAGCCAAACAGCGCACTCTTAAATACCTTCGGTTGAAAACCTCTAGTGAATTATAGCGCCACTCATCATGTGGATGTTAAATTCGCCTGTTTTGTTTGTCGCTACCGCGTGGCTGTTGTCTGCTTCGTACTGCTTGTACTGCGTTTGTGTGGTTGTCGTATGCTTTGATCTAGTGGCGGTTGTCTGCTTTGACCAGTGGCGTAAGGAGTGGGGTGCAACTATTGTATGGGGCACCGTTACAAGCTGCATCGAATTTTATAAGATTTTAAAGACAAGGCCTGATTTATTGAACCGTATTTCCAGCCAAGACAAATACGAATTTAAGTAAAAAACTGTTAAGGAAGCACTTCAACTCAGTGACAGTGTGACAATCTCAGTGACAATCTCTGTATATATTTTAATTTAATTTTTTATATAACTACTTTGAAAGTAGGTATAAGCGAAAAATGATAACTTTCCTTTGATCTTTTTATATGATTTTTTTTTATTTACAAATAACTTTGAAGTTTTTATTATGTTTTTGTTTTTAAACTATTTTATATACACAAAAAACATATGAAATGTAATATACAAAATTATTACTATGTTTAGTTATTTTTTGACTTCTGTTGTTTTGTTTTGATTTTTATTAAGCGGGTATCAAGGTTTAAATTTGTTTTTTTAAAAACATTTTATTATAACAATATATATATATACTTACTTATATACTTACTTATACTTATTTTAAAATATTATACTTACTAATACTTACTTTTCAGTGTTCTTGGAAGAAAATATACTTATTTTGTATTAACATGAGTTGGTAGCATTATGTATAGGTTTTCGCTTCGGTCGGCAGTCCTCTCACTGCTATACTTTTTTTTTTATTTTTCAGGCTATTTTCGGAAACAGAAATTTCAAACATAAATGCCCAGAATTTATTGTGTTAAAATTTTGATATCTATTATAATTATAGTTAATGTCTTTCCCTAAATATTTTAATATTTCCTTTGGCGGTAGAAGATTAAAACTAGGTAGATAACTAAGTAGTAACAGTAGAAACTAAGTAGTAACAGTAGAAACTAAGTAGTATCAGTTTAAAAAATAAGGAAGATTTTATATAAACCAAAATGTTTGTAATTACTCTAGACACACATTCTTACAGATAAATGGGGACGTTCAAATTACATAGAGAATTTTTAAACAAAACTTAGTTTTATTATTAGTCTTGTATGAAAAAAATAGATTTTTAGCCATATCTTTTTATTGGAAAGAGATATTGAGGTTATTTTTCACATAAATTATTTTTGAGACTTGTTTTTTTTTTGTAAAAAATATAAAACCGATATTTTGGAAAAAATGAATTTTGCCAATATAATCAAAGCTGGAAGAAGAATATGAAAGGTAGCCAGATGTGCAATTTTTAATTGATTTAATTTTTACAACAACAACAATTTTTGAGTCATTTTTTGAGTAAAAAGTCAATATTTTTAAACAGTACAGTTCAATCTATTTTTGTGAAGTAATTTTATTGAACTTTTGAACAAAAGAAATTTGAATGAAATATATTAATGGACAGCGGATATATTTGCATAGAAAGACCAAACTTTGATTTTCATGTCGTTTTTTTCTCATTCTTAGGTAACGATGTTTTATGAAAAAGTCGTACTGAAAATTTCTCCAATTTTGAAGATATCTGAGTTTTTTGATATCAAAATAACAAAAAATTTTAAAATTAAATACACAAAAATCTCCGATGGTAAAAAAGTCTTATAATAACAAAATTACCGTTAGTTGAAAAGTTTTAGAGGGGGCATGGCAAAAACTAAGTATGTAACATTTTAAGTTGAGATGCGCTTAATGTGTATACTTAGTTTGAGCAAAATCCGTTGAGCCGTTTAGATTTGTATAAAGGCCAAACAAACGAACAAACTGAAAATTAGTTTTATTACTATAGATTGCTTAAATTGCACGGCCAGATTGAAACGCAGACATTTCGTTGACGCGTTCATTTGAAATGCTTTCAATAATTGTGATTATCGCAGTAATTGATAAGATAAGAAACTTCCTCATATTACTAATAAGTTTTTAGTTCATATTAACTATGTAATTTCTTGAAGACTTTCCACTTAACTGGCGCAGATGGAGACGTTGTATTACGATGAAATTACATTTGTAAACTATATTTTCATATTTTTGGAATTGAGATCATTAAAATATAGTTAGTAAATGTCCTTTTGATCTTAATGCTTAGCTACTTAATTCGGTTTCCTTTCCAAACTTTAAAGCAATGATTTTTTTCGCTCATAAAGTGGAAAATTTAAAACACATACGAAGGATATTCATAATTGTTTGGTATTCTACACCCTTTCCAATTGTAATTCAGAAAAGATAATTTCAAATTCCGATACATCAACTGAATTTCAGAATAGATTTACTGAAATTCAGAAATTCCATTTGAAATTCAGATTAGATCATATAAAATTCAGAAAAAATCAATCGAAATTCAAAATAGATCAATTGAAATTCAGAGTAGATCAATTGAGATTCAGAAATTCCATTTGACATTCAGGATAGATTAATTAAAATTCAGAAATTTGATTTGAAACTAAGAATAGATTTATTGAAATTCAGAAATTCAATTTGAAATTGAGAAAAGATAAAGTTAAATCCAGAAATTACATTTGAAGTTAAGAATGAACCAATTGAAACTCAGTAATTCCATTTGAAATTCAGAAAAGATCATTGAATTTCAGAAATGATTAAGTTAAATTCAGAGAAGATCAATTTATATTAAAAAAAAATTAATTGAAATTCATGCTTCCATTTGAAGTTCACAATAAATCAATTGAAATTCAAAATAGATCAGTTGAAATTTTGAAAAGATCAATTAAAATTGACAACAAATATCAAATGACATTTAGAACTGATCGTTTGAAATCGGAAAAGATCAATTGAAATTAAAAAAAAATCAACTCAGTTTCAAAAACAGTCAACTAAAATTTAGAACTGCCATTTGAAATTTAAAAAATATCAATTGAAATTCAGAAAATATAAATGACAATTCAGAAAAATTTATTAAATTTCCAAAGATATTAAAATTTGAAATTTACAATCAGAAAAGATCGACAAAAATTCAGGGGCCGAATTACAGCAGATCGAGCAAAATTCTGCAAAGATCACGACGAGACAAGTGCCTATCAATCTAGTACAATTTTGCTCGATCACGGATGCTGTAATTCGGCCCCAGAATAGATTAATTAAAATTCAGAAATCCCATTTGAAATTTAGAAAAGATTAATTAAGATATAGAAATTCCATTTGAAATTCAGAAAAGATCAATAATGATTATGGTTGTGGTAATAGAAAAGGCAAGATAACAAAATAACAATTCGACAGTGCTGCGGATAAGTCGCAAGTTTTGTGCGCTTTGATAATTTTTACAATAACACGCGCAAAAGTGAACCTAAATGAAAAAAAAACAAAAAAAATCAAATTATTCAGCGTCAACTATGTTGATCAACCATCGGTCAGTAATGGTTTTATAAATAATTTGTTATTAACATAATTTAAAGTCTGAACTAATGACTTGATTTAAAAACACTCAAAGACAAACTGAATATATCTAAAAATATATAAAATAATAAACTTGAACAATTCGTCACACGAGCCGCTAAAAATATAAAGTAAATTTGCGAAGTTTACATATCAACACCGCGACAAACACACTTAAACTGTTTATATTTAATAATTGTGTGTTTTGCTTTGTTCGGTCGCTCTATCACCACCACCTGCCCCGCTACTGTTTTGCTGCTACTGTTACAACCTATCACTCCTCTTAATGTCTACTCCCACGCAAAGAACATTAAAACGTAAAGATGTCTCTCCACGTCGCTCTAGTCTAAATGCTTCAAAGTCTCTTAAGCTAGATGAAGAGGGAGCCACATTTATAACAGTGTCAGCTCAAATAAAACAATTAGAAGGTTCTTGGCTCACTCTTATAAGCTATATGAGCGTCTTTCTAGCGAGCTCTCCTGTCTGGAAGATAAGCTCACACACAAGATAGAGAGTGAAATAGATGCGATTAAAAGCAGAGTGAGTGTGTTTGAAAATAACGTTTTGGCGATAAAAAACCAGCTGTCAGCACTTGGGAAGCGTTGCGACGAACTTAAAAAGACGAATGCATTGAACATTAACAACAACAAAAAAGAAGCAGCTGATGTCTCAACGGATGCTTGGCATCCCGCACTGTGAAGCAGAGAACCTGAAATCGATCTTCAATCAATAGATAGATGTTTACCTTCCTATCGAAAAGCAACAATAGCAATTCAGTTGTTATTATTAAATTCTTCATGCCATACAATAGGAATCGTGTATTGAAAGCCTTTGGTGACTTTCGTAAGAGAACAAAAACAGCTGTTAACCTGCGTGGAGCTGAGTTTGATTGTGATAACAATGTATACATCCATGAAAGCCTTACGATGGAAACCAGAAAATTGTTGCAATCAGCGATACGTTGTTAGCGGCAAAAACTGGTTTACAATGTGTTCGGGTGGTGAACGTCGGGCGGGCGTAATGGCGGAAGAAAAGAAGAGGTTATCTAAATGGTTTGCAACAAAATAAAGTTTATTTTACCTTCTGGTAATTAAGAGTTTGTTAACAATATTTTTTTATATGTTTTCGATGTTTTATATGTTGTACAAAGTTTTTATGTTTGTATATATTAATTGAGTGTTGATCGTGTACTTTGTTGATTGTTAATTTTAGATGTCCGTCCTTCCAAAATCTCAAAACGAATTAATCTCCTTCTTTCTTCACGAACGTTACTCGTTACCGCTGCAAGCCGATCATCATATCGACTTCAGCGCCATGTCTGCCACACCGGCGGGTAGGCGTGGGGAAGTGTTTAGTGACCACAGGATTACGTAGCCACGTAAACATTCCGCCCACCTTGCAATATCTTCAAAACTTAGAACGGGTTAATGGGGTTCATAAACAAGCAATATACATTGGGTTTCGGTTTACAAATAGTTCATTTTTATTTAATTCAGTGCTGTAAATATAATTAAAAAGTATATTAGTGGTAGAGTAGAGTATATTGGAGTAGAATAGACTAGAGTAGGGTAGGGTAGAGAAGACTAGTGTAGGGTAAAGTAGATTAGAGTAAATAGAGTGTAATGTAGAGAGTAGAGTAGAGTACAGGGTAAAAACGAGATTAGGGTAGAGTACGACAGAGCTTTTAATCTGTGGGTAGAACCACTACCTTCGTAAAGGGTCTGGTAGTGATACCTTTTGCCGTGCGAATGTCGACCACACGAGCTCTAGAGTCTGAGCCTAAGTAAACCTTAGCAATTCTACCTAAGTTCCATTCGTTTGGAGGCAAATTTTCGTGTCGAATGACAACGAGATCATCAACATTGATAGGATTTTGAGGGTGTTTCCATTTATGTCGTTTATGGAGTTCTTTGAGATACTCATCTTTCCATCTTTTACAGAAATTGTGATGAAGTATCTTTAATTTTTGCCAACGGTTTATGACGTTAGGCATTGAGTTACTTAAATCGGGTTCAGCTGGAGTGAGTAACGGGGTACCAATCAAAAAATGTCCTGGGGTTAGAGGCGATAAATCAAGAGGATTTTCGCTTGAAGGACTTAGAGGTCTCGAGTTAAGGCAACTTTCGACTCGAGCGAGAAGGGTAGAAAACTCTTCGAAAGTAAACTTTTGATTGGTGTATGCCTTTTTCAAGTGCGTTTTACAACTTTCACACCGGCTTCCCAAAGTCCACCCATGTGTGGAGCGCCGGGGGGTATAAAATGCCAGGTTACGTCTTGGTGACTATAGTTGTTAACAACTTGGGTCTGCAGTGCCTTCATGAATTCTCGCCGTTCTTTCTTCAGCATTTGCGCTGCTCCAACGAAATTCGTTCCATTGTCGGAGTAAAGAGCGGCGGGGCATCCGCGCCTTGAAAAAAATCGGGAAAAAGCTGCTAAGAAAGCTTGGGTAGAGAGATCACTTGTTGCTTCAATGTGTATTGCTTTCGTTGCAAAACAAATAAAAACGCAAATATAGCCTTTCGTTATTAAACAGGCTCGCCCGGTGTAATTTTTGATTTTTACGGGTCCTGCGAAATCTACACCTGTATTTGTGAATGGGCGGTCAAGAGTAGTGCGTTCTGCGGGTAGTGCAGCCATTATTTGGGTTTGTAGCTTTTTTTTATGTAAGACACATGTTTTGCAGTTATGAATGGATGTTTTAATGAGATTCTTGAGTTTGGGTACCCAGAATTCACATCGAATAAGTCTTAACATTAATTGGTTACCGCCGTGTAGGATGACCAAATGTGTCATATCAGTCAAAAGTCGTGTAAATCGGCTTTCATATGGCAATATTATGGGGTGACGCTCATTATACGTTAAAGCTGGTGATTTGACTAAGCGTCCATTTGCTCGAATTATTCCTTTCGAGTCCAGAAAGGGCGTAAGGGTTAAAATGGAACTCTTTGATGATACCGGCTGTTTGGTTGCCAATGAAGTATATTCTTCTGAGTATCCATTTTTCTGGCTTAATATGATAAGCTTCTCTCGAACTGCTTTTATCTCGAGGGATGTTATATCCAATGTCGTGTGATTCATTTGTGAGCGACGTGAGGGTGAAGAGTTAGAGTAAAAACGATACACATATGCAATGACTCGTAAAGCTCTTGGCAGCGAGGAGAACCTAATTAATATGTCGTCTTGGGTTGTTGTGACAAACGACTTAATGGGTTTTAAGTCAAGGATAGTGTCGACGGGATTTTTGGACTCGGGCCAGAATTCTTTTTCATGTTTGAGCCAATTTGGACCGTGCCACCAGAGATGATGATCTCTTAGTTCTATGGCAGAACATCCTCGACTGGCTAGATCTGCTGGGTTATCATGAGATTCCACGTGGCTCCAGTTGTCGGTTCCAACCTTTTCCATGATCGTTGAAACACGATTGGCCACAAATGTGTTCCAGGAACAGGGTTGTTTTTTAAGCCAAGCCAGAACGATGGTAGAGTCCGTCCAAAGATACAATTGGTATTGCTTCAGATCGAGATGGGGTACGATAGCATCGACTAAATTTGCCAGTAAAACAGCTCCGCAGAGTTCAAGCCTAGGTAAAGATATTGTCTTTACTGGCGCCACTCGTGTTTTAGCGACTATGAGCTTAGTGTGGGTTTCACTATTTTTATTTGAGACTCGCAAATAAAGTGCGGCACCATAGGCTTTTTCTGAGGCATCAGAAAACCCATGAAATTGAATGGTTGCTTTGGGTGTGAAGTGGGTCCATCTTGCAATCTCTATTGTGTTGATCGAAGCGTAGCCGTCAATAAATGTTTGCCATCTGTGTTGAGTTAAGGGTTTCAGGGTCTCGTCCCACTCCGTTTTATCTAGCCAAACTTGTTGCATAATAATTTTAGCAGCTATCACAATTGGCGCTAACCAGCCAGCAGGGTCAAACAACTTGGCTATGGATGATAAAACTTCACGTTTTGTATGAACGGGTTTGTGTTCAATGGGTGGAACGAGAAAAAAGAACGAGTCTTTTCGTGCGTTCCAGCGAATACCTAGGGTTTTGGCGTTGCCTTCATTTGGGTCAGACAGATTGAGTAGATCAGTCGTCAACAAATGATCTTTGGGTAGATCGTGTAATATTTGTGACGTATTTGAAATCCACTTTCTGAGTGTGAATCCAGCAGATTCTAGTGCTGCTATGAGTTCGTCACGAGCTATCTTTGCAGTTGTGAGTTGATGCGCTCCTGCCAGTACGTCATCCACGTACATGGAATTGCGTAATATATATGACGCATGAGGGTGTGTATCGCGCATATCATCTGCCAATTGATGTAGAGTTCTGATGGCGAGATATGGGGTGCAGTTGACTCCAAATGTCACCGTTTGCAACTCATAGTTCTGAATGGGTTCTTCAATAGACTTTCGGAATAAAATTCGTTGATAGGCTGTGTCCTCTGGGTTGACTTCAATTTGCCGGTACATTTTCTCGATGTCGGCGTTAAAAACGAACTCATAGAGCCTCCACTTGCTGATCAACAAGACTAAATCAAGTTGAAGTGTTGGACCAATGTGGAGCACGTCATTTAAACTTTTGCGAGTTGTTGTTGGGTTTGACGCATTAAATACAACTCGTAATTTTGTTGTAATGCTGTGTGGTTTGATCACTGCGTGATGCGGCAGATAATAATGTTTGGGTCTATCTGTGTTAGAGTGTGGGTGTTTGATCGCTTTCATATGGCCGAGTTGCAAGTATTCGCACATGACTCGATCATACTCTACCTTGAGTTCAGGCTTTTTGAGTAATGATTTTTCATTGCGTAAATATTGCGCCATAGCGACAGGCCTTGAGTTGCCAAGTTCCAATAAATTAGGGTTCTTAAAGGGTAATTTTACAACATAACGCCCATTAGGGTTACGGCGTGTTGTGTTTT
Organism: Dichetophora obliterata; assembly: GCA_963920525.1. Taxonomy (NCBI): domain Eukaryota; kingdom Metazoa; phylum Arthropoda; class Insecta; order Diptera; family Sciomyzidae; genus Dichetophora; species Dichetophora obliterata. The sequence continues at coordinate 69,096,344 of OY986438.1, read as the reverse complement.
TGTAAAATTCTTCGCATTGCTTCTCTTCAGCTGAGAACGAAGATGTTTTTGGAACTTCTTCCACTTCCCAGAACCGAGTCAAAAAGTCCTCTGGGTCGACTTTAGTAAAGCATGCAATAATATTGTTGGGTGTTGACTCTGGTTCGTGAGGAAGGGGCCCTGAGAGAATCCAGCCAAATTCAGATTCTTGTGCCAAGAGTGATCCACAAATATTGCGTTTAACGCCACTGCACATGATTTTTGGGTAAAGATCACAACCAATTATGATATCTACGGGTCGAGATTAAAAAAATTGTGTATCTGCCAATTGGAGGTTAGCCAGGTTTTCAACAAGGTTTGCATCTATCGAGTGTGTAGGCAAATCGCTTGTGAGGGTTTTCAATACTAAAGCCTGGGTTTCCACTTTAAATTGAGGGTTTTTAGAAGACCGTATTATTATTTTGCAAGCTTTTGTCGGGTTTGTTGACACTGTCTGGTTGAGCCCAGTGACTTGAGCGCCAGCAGTTGTTGTGGGTAAGCCAATACGTTTTCTAAGCTGTTCCGTTAGAAATGTTGCCTCCGATCCTGAGCCAATGAGTGCGCGTGCGTTGTATAAAGAACCTTCGTGTTCCACGTTGACCATTGCAGTTCCTAGGAGAATTTCGCTTCTGCTGGCTGCAAAGTGAGAATTCACTACTTGGGTTTTAAGCTCTTGGGTGAGTGTAGGGTTAGTGGACTGTATTTGAGTCGTGAATGCCTGCCGTGTAGAGTTAGATTGTTGAGCTGCTCCTTGCGCTTGTGCACTAGTGCTTGGGTTCACATCTAATGCGCTCTTATGCAATGAGGAATGATGCCTCTTCTTGCATATTCTACAGCTGTAATCACTTTTGCAATCTTTGATTTCATGTGAAACAGCTAGACAATTGAAGCAACATCCAACACGCTTCACTGTCGCAATACTTTCGTCTACTTTCATGGACATGAAGCTTGGGCACTCACGAAGAGGGTGATTGCTATTGCAAAGTCTGCAAATAGCACCATCAGATTCCCATTGGGTGCTGGATAGCGATGGTTTAGGGTCATTTTTAATTTGTTTGACTTCAAATTGTTGGGTAGTTTTTGGAGCCAGCTTTGGAGCAACATTCATATGGTATGAATTTACTCTTCTTTCCCCCCACCTGTTGGGTGCATTATGTGTGGAAACATTTTGTTGACTTGGCTTTGCAAATGAATCAGAAGTGGACGCCTTTATATCGCCAACCGATTCTAGAGTCTTAAATTTGTGGGTCAAAAAAGAATCTAGAACTTTCCACTCAGGAATTGTGGAATTATCTGCCAGTGACTTTTCAAAGTCTTCTAATGTGTTTTTGGGTAGTTTAGTAGAGCAGAGGTACACTAAGATAGGATCCCAACTATCTGTGTCTATTCCCAGAGTGAGAAGGGTAAATAAAGAATTATTAATAGTTCTCTGCAACTTTTTTATAGAGCTCCCTGTCTCTATATGGATCTGTGGCAAATTGAACAGGGTCTTTAGTTGCGCGTTTATTTGCATGCGCTTATTCTCATATTGATCAGTGAGATTTCCCCATGCCATAAAAAAACCTTCATTAGTTAAAGGGGCATTTTTAACTATATCTTTTGCCTCACCGCGGGTTTTTTGTAGTAAGTGGAAGAGTTTTTCCACATTACTTATGCGGGAATTTTTTATGTATAGGGCCGTGAACAGGTCCCTGAATGTGGGCCATGTGACATAATCTCCATGGAAAATGTCCATATCACATGGTGGGAGATGGATCATTGGGTGATGTTCCACTGCTGAGTTTGCTGCTGAAGGTGATGGTTTGGGTTCAATCGTGGGTGCCTTCATTGCTTCAATATGCTCACTTATTGAAGCAGAACAGCGTACGTATGACTGGTACGTCTTCCTGTACCTCTCCTTGAACTTTTCCTTGTCCACGGTTTCAGATGGGTTTTCGGGTTTTTCACGAACTGCTTCATACTCAGCTTGAAATTTTTCAAAAAGGTACTGCAACTGCTTCTTCTGGACTTCTAAAACATGATGGCTTTGATCCACGAGTTGAGCTTCGCGATGTGCTAGCTCAAGCTCAACAAAAAAAAATAAATAAAATAAACTGGCCTTTTCAGCCCTTGGAAGGACTTTGACCTAGCTTCTATTGATCAATTGTGTTGTGCGTGTTATTAAATGTTTGAACACAAATGATCGAGAACTGGACCTACGTGCTTTATGCCGACTCCGAACGGCTTATGTTCTCAAGAAGCCTTACATGGCAATCTTTACTCTCTGAGGTTTGCCATTGTCTGCAGAGAGGTGACGACCGAACAGAAAATTAATTCAATTGAAAAAACATTTCTGTTTGAGCTGGAATTGAACCCGGGCTACCGCGGTTCTTTAGCTTAGGAGCCACGCACTATACCCACTAGGCTACGGCCGCCACTCAACAATGTCATTCGAAAAATGAACGAATGTCTTCAGAGACATTTTGAATCAGCTGATGTAGATATGAGTGGGTTGGGTTGGGTTGTGTTGGGTTGAGTTAGTTATCAATCGGAGTGGAACCTGCTTGAAATTGTGTATTTTTTCTCCTTTGGGTTGAGAGTATTTGTTAAAAAAATCTCCTCTTTTAATAAATATTTTATTAAAATTCAAAAAACTCAGTAAAATCTTTAAATGGGTGGGTGGGTTTGAATGCACTGAATGGGTTAATCAGCGCACCAAGGGTTAATGATTTTACTTTCTCTAGAGAATTTTTAAATAAGATAAAAATCTTCGATTTCAGAAAAATACACTTAAATCGGGAAATATTGGGTTCCACAATTGAAAACACTGCAAGCTTCTGAAAATTTTTGAAACAGTGCACAAAAATGAATTCTGTGTCTATTTATTGTATAAAATATACTTATCGATATGTTCTCGAAGAGAGTTATCGAGAATTTAAAAAATGTTCAACCAAAATTTTCTAACTTTAATATGTTAACAGTAATAGAAAGGGTTAAAATGCTTCTCGATTGATAAACTTTCTTTAGAAAATCGCAAAAAAGTGATATTGGGTCTGCGAGGGTTAAGCAGGACCGCAAGTGTTAAGAATTTCCAATAAAACTTAATATTTCCAAAAAATGGGATAAAATTGTGTAGTCCCACTAAAAATCCCGCAATTTCTGTCGCTCGGGTAGCACACTTTTGCTTCGCTCAATCTGGCCACGCCGTTGAGAGAACTATTCTATATGTGTGTACGTGTGGGTGTATATTTGTTGCTAGCAAGCAACAAGTGTCAACGTTGAAGACAGAAAATTATTTATTTTAATTGTGCTGAAAGTTTTGTGGATAGATAAATTTATTTTGTGTTAATAGAATAATTAAATCCTGTGTACAAAATAGCATACAACTCTACTCTATTATTTAATTGTGTTCCGATTTGGTTTAAAGAGTGTTATGTGGGTTTTTTTTTTTTACGTGCTCCACTGCAATTTTTTGTTTGCGCCGAATTTATGTGAATATGTACATATGTACATACGTGTTTAAATATAATATTTTTGTGCAAAATTATTTGTATGCAATTTCAATGTAAATACACATAAATTTAGTGTAAAAAGAGTGTAATGTGTATAAGCACTGAATAAAAATGAACCAAATGCAAACTTACTTGTTTTATTTCCTGGGTGATGATGGGTGGGTGGGTGTTTTACTGAGTAACTTGTACTTTTATTACTTTAAATTGTGCAACTTCTTGCGGAATTCTTCGCCAAAAATCTTTGGGTAGCTCGAATGGACCAAAATGTTCGGGTGGTGAACGTCGGGCGGGCGTAATGGCGGAAGAAAAGAAGAGGTTATCTAAATGGTTTGCAACAAAATAAAGTTTATTTTACCTTCTGGTAATTAAGAGTTTGTTAACAATATTTTTTATATGTTTTCGATGTTTTATATGTTGTACAAAGTTTTTATGTTTGTATATATTAATTGAGTGTTGATTGTGTACTTTGTTGATTGTTAATTTGAGATGTCCGTCCTTCCAAAATCTCAAAACGAATTAATCTCCTTCTTTCTTCACGAACGTTACTCGTTACCGCTGCAAGCCGATCATCATATCGACTTCAGCGCCATGTCTGCCACACCGGCGGGTAGGCGTGGGGAAGTGTTTAGTGACCACAGGGTTACGTAGCCACGTAAACACAATGCTTTTTCTTTTCAAGGTACGGTGCAAATTCGTGCGAAAAAGAACTCTGAAGCAGTACCGGTGCTCTCTGAAACTGATTTGGAAAAAATTGTCGCGGATGTTGTTGCGGAAGTACCTGAGTGAATGTTATTTATTAGGTTTATTTATGAAATTATATACAGTTGTTGGAATGTTGACGATAACATATTTGCCTTTATTTCCTACTTTTATATTTCTTCTATTTCTTATCTTGAACTTTTATTACTTCTTGATACAACTCTTTTACCTTTATTGCTACTTGCTTGTAGTTGTGTGTTTGTTACTTAAATGTAATATTAAGTTTGTTGAATAATAATAGTAATTACGGTGCTTGTGAAAACAAAAAAGTATTGATTGATATACAATACTATGCAAGCAGTATCAGGGATTGAAAGTTGCACATTTCAACGCCAGAAGCCTCAACGGTTTTAAACTTGACTATGTAAGGCATGTTTTTGAAAGTCCACTTGTAGATATCTTAGTGTTTCTGAAACGTGGTTTAGCAATGATGTTGATGATTCATATTATAAGCTAAATAATAATTATGAACTGCTGAGAAACGATAGGTTGAATTATAAGGGTGGGGGAGTTGCAATATACTATAAATCGTCTTTGAATTGTAAAGTCATTAGGAAATCCGTTGATGTTGGTGTTGAGTTCGAAATGTACAAATTTGTGATCGTAATAGTACCAAAGTCTTTTTGTCTTGTGTCTATAACTCCAATCGCAGTAATAATATGCAGCCTTATTTTGATTCGTTATCTAATTGTTTAATAGATAATGATTTCTTTGTTGTATGTAGAGACTTCAATGTTAATTTGCTTGTTAATGACAACGTAACTACAAAATTATATGACGGATTGACTCATGCTGGGTTATCGATTGTTAATAGTAGTATGCCTACTAGGTTTGCTAATAACGCTAATCCTAGTTTACTGGATATTTTCATAACTTCCGACGTTTCTTCAGTTTATTTTTTGAACAAATATCATCTGTTAGTGACCATGATCTTATTTTTTGTACTTTTAAAATTAATCTCTGTTGTAATGTTTTACCAATTTCAATAACCTATCGCGACTTTAAGACAATTGACAGCGAATCTTTGTTTTGTGACATAATGTCAATTCCTTGGAATGACTGTTGGTATCTTAATACAGGTGATGATAAACTCATTTTTTTTTTTGTAAGTAAAATTAATGCCTCAACATGTTAAGTTGTCCATAAAAAAACGAAACCAGGCTTACACTAAATGGAAAAGATTGCCGACAGACTTGTACTGGGAAGCATATAAGACAGCTCGAAATGAGGCCAATTCGGTTGCAATGGATGCCAAGAAAAATTTCTACATGTCAAAACTTGACGTAACACTTTACTCCAAGCAACTTTGGAAAAATTTAAAACAAATTGGAGTGTGCAACAAACAGTTGCCTTAGTGTCAGATTGACCCAGATGCTCTTAATGACTTTTTTGTCTCTGACACACAGCCCGTTGTTAACTGTAATCAAAACCGAATGAATTCTGTCAATGTTATAAGCCATTTTGGGTTTTACAGCATATCGGAATACGAAGTTGCCAGGTCTATAATGAGAATTAAATCCAGTGCTCTTGGAGAAGATGGTATAAATATTAGGTTTATCAAAATGATTTTGCCTTACATTTTGAGTCCGTTAACCCACATCATTAACCACTGCTTTACTAGCTCGTCCTATCCTAAAATGTGGAAAGTAGCAACAATTATTCCCATTGCAAAAAAAGCTAGAGCATCTGAACCATCTGATTTTCGACCTATAAGCTTGTTATCATCTCTTTCTAAAGTCTGTGAGTCACTAATGGCAGATTAGATCTCGCATTACCTTTGTGTTAATAAGCTCCTGTCTGCCTTTCAGTCCAGTTTTCGTTCTGGTCATAGTTGCTCTACTGCAGTAGCTAAAATCTTAGACGACATTCGAATATCCTTTGATAAAGAACATCTTACGTTACTCTGTCTCTTGGATTTTTCTAAAGCATTTGACACTGTAAGTAATTATATTTTATGTTCAAAGCTTGATTTTATGTTCTTGGGCCTTTTCTCTTTGCAATTTTTCTTAATGATATTTTACCATTCCAAAAAATTTAATAATGCATGCATATGCGGATGATCTCCAGCTTTATATGTGTCGTCCTATTGGCCTCAGCGAAGATCTTTGCTTTCAGAGTGAAAGAAGACCTAGATGCAATTAATAAGTAACAAGCTTAAATATAAGTAACAAGCTTAAACTAAATCCGCTAAAATCTTTTGTGTTGCCAATTTCAAAAAGTCGAAGATATTCCTGCCGTATATATAAATACTACACCACTAAAGTCTGTTGAAAAGATAACCAACCTTGGGTATCGGATTAACACATCACTTTCATGTGTAGACCATATTAACTATGTTGTAAGCTTTGTCTTAAGAAACCTGCGAATGACTGCTCAGATCACACCAACTGAAACTCGTCGTAAACTAGTAATACAGTTGATTATGCCTTTAATAAATTATTTTGAAGTGGTGTTTAGTAATCTAGACTCACATTCGTTACATAACTGGCAAGTGGCGTTAAACTGTGTGGCCCGTTATGTGTATGGTCTCAGAAGACTTAGCCATGTTACTGGTCTAAGCACCCGAATTCTAGGATGCAACGTAGAACATTATTTAAAAGCAAGAAATTGTTTATTCCTGCATAAGCTGATACACTCAACAACTCCAAACTATTTATATTCTAAACTTCAGTTTTGTTTATCAGCCAGAAGCTTAAATTTGGTAATTCCTCGCTTTAAATATATAAATTCCTCAAGGCTTTTTTTCGTAAGCACCATTAGATTGTGGAACTCCTTGCCGAGGTGTCTTAAATCTATTTCCAACGCACAAAACTTCAAGCAATTAATATCTGCACATTTTTCTTAAATTCTCGTTTCTCTTTTACTTTCTCTCTTCTTCTCATTTAACCCTTTTTTATTTAATTATTCATTAGATATAAGTTTGTGTTGATTTTATTATTTTAATTAAACTACTTTAGAATTTAACTTAAGTAATTTTTAAATATAAATTTAATAACTGTTTGTATCTTTTTCATTCTGATCTTATGTTTGTTCGAGATATATATTATACTATTTTATTGTACGCAAAATAATAACTATTTCTTATGTACTAATATATGAATAAAGCTAAATTACAAATTAAATTAAATTACAAATTAAAGATGCTATTGTTTTGATAACCGTCGATTGATATTTATAAATTGTAAAAAAAAATATTGATATTTATTAATTGTTATTTAAGGGGGCAAAAGACCACAAAAACGGGTTTTTTACTTTTACCGTCGCACAGTAGTGTATTGAACCCTCAAAAAGGATATTAATTAACGTAGAAGACAAAGGGAAATACGTCTTTTGACTTTATGTTAGTTGGAATGGTTCCAAATAAGAAAAAACTGTCTTTCCGTTGGTCCATCTGTCTGCCTGTCTGTCGGCACAATTATAGCCGTATTTTGGAAGCAATTGTAATAAAATGCAGTAATTAGGCTTCTATCTACAAGTAAAGATCAAGTTAAAAAATTACTCAAATCGGATGAAAACCACGCCTACTTCCCATACAAAGCGACTTTATCAAAACGGTAAAATCTCTTTAAACTCAACAAAACTTGATATTTGTACTTAAAATTTTGCATGTGAGCTTTGATATATATTATACACTCTAAGCATGAAATTCAAAAATTGCTCCAATCGAATGAAAACCACGCCTACCTCCCATACAAAGTGACTTTATCAAAACTGTAAAATCTCTTCAAATTCCGCAAAAATTAATATATAGAATAGTTAAATGTTCATCGCTTTCTTTATTACATATGTATTCGGCACATTAGTGTATTTTTCGACAGTAAATTTTTATTTAGAAACTGACATTTGCATTATCTCACAAACTATAAAAGCTAGGGCCATACAATTTTGTACAAATCAGTTTTAGCCTAAGTTAAGTAACAGCACAAATTTGAATTCTAGGTCAACTGCATCGCCTACCTCCTATACAAACCATATTTTTTTGATAAATCAAGCCCGCATAAGATTGCTTATTTATGTTCTTAAAGAGTAAATTTAGTTGATTTAACTTCAGTTAAACGTAATGCTAAAAATATTTCAAATCAGATAACTTTTAGATATATCTCCTATAAAACAATCCCTGCAGGACTTTCACCAACCTTAAGGTGATTTCAAACTACTTTCAAAACAAACCACAAGTGGTTGAATAGTCAACTATTTTCTTCGAAAATAACTAGTGATTTTCTCCATGAAATGGCAGCAAAATAGTGATTTTCTCCATGAAATGACAGCAAAATCACCAGTACGCACGACGTACGATATAACAGATTGACTAGTTTATGTATGGTCCTTTTGAAACCAACTAGTAGTCAGTCTATAGAAAATTAGCTTATATCTGGTTGCATTCAATCTACTTACTTGTGAGGAGTAAAACGACTACATTTTAAATGCTTTTTTATAAACTAGCTTCTAGTGAAAATAGAAAATATGAAGCCATACCAAAAATATTTTAAAGTCGGCTCAAAATTTAGTGTGACCTTTTTTTTTAAAAAAATTACGAAAACAATGTGAGAAAAGTTGCTACTATATTTCAAGTCAACATTAAAATATTTTTTGGTCAGTCTGATTGATTTTTATCTGACTATATGAAACCAGTTGGAAATTTTTATTACATGCAATTTTGAGAATTTTGTGCCTCTTCGTGCCGTGACTGTTGAGAATAAGTCCTGTCCATGGTATACCTCACACGTTAAAGCAGCGATAAAGAAAAAAAAATAAACTTTATAATAGATGAAAAAAACATCGCATTGATGTGAATTGGAATTTGTATAACCTTGCTCGCAATTAAGTTGTCTCTGTAATAAGACACTCCAAGAAACTATACTTTGTAACGAGTCAATTTGTTTCTTTGCTTTTTGAATTTTCCTTTCGAGTGTTTGGATCTCTAAATAATTTTTTTTTAATTAGTTAAAAAAAAAATAAAAAAAAATAAAAAAAAAAAATTGTTTAGAGATTTAGATATTTGAGGGGAGGATTTAGAAAGCAAAGAATTAATTAAATATTAAGAGAAAAAAATCATTTAAGAAAAACAAAACAAAACAATGTCTTGTGATGGTTGAAAATATGTTTGCGCAAACTTGATGTTCGATCAGTCAACAAACTCTGACTGTTTGACAGAGTATCCCTGGTTTATTTTCTCCACATCAAGTCTATTTGTTATACCTACAAAAAAAAAAAAAAAAAAAAAGAAAGAGAAAGAATGTTGACATGCTAAAACGTCAAGTCAAACTTTTTCTTTTCCGCCTCGAGTTCCTGAAACGAAAAATACTTACGTCGTGCACTCTCCCAGTTCTGAAAATTTAATCTTGGTTTTAAATTAAAATCAGTAAAAGTTTAATTTTAAAGAAACAAATTCTAAGAAATAAATTAAAACATTTTTTGGTAAAGTGGTTGATTTAATTCTACTGGACGTCCAATCGGTTCTAAAATACCATAAAGGTTGTCCGAATCAGCCCAAATTCAACAAAAGGATTTTGATTGTTGGATTTTAGTTACATCCAACGTGCTTAACATTAAATCAAACCTAACCATCAGTAACCACCCGACTGCCCTCAGCTGGTTTGGACCTTGGACCCTGTTGGAAAGCTAACCTCATCAATCCTCATAGCAACAATCATGCTACTTCGAAACATTGCTTTGATTCTAATTTAATATTTGCAACCAACGTTTGGCTTAAAAAAAAAAAAAAAATAGATATAATTCATTAAAATAAAACAATCACACCTATAAGCATAAAAAAAAAACTCATTGGTTAAGACATTATTTTTAAGATTAAAAGAAAAAAATTAATAATTTAATCATAAGTAATTAGGAATATCAAATCATAAGGAAGTGAAGCAATTAAATTTTAACTAACTTCACCCAAAAAAAAAAACAAAAAAAAAAACAAAAAAAAAACAAACAACATTAAAGAGAAGGTAAAATAATATTATACTTAAATAATTCCCTCTCTATAAAGCAAACGCTATAAACGTGAAGATCATCATGCACCGCAAACAGATCTGTATGCTGCTCATGACTTGGTAAGTGACGACTTAAAATACCATATTATTTTGCCTTAACATAAAATTGACGAAATTTACTTATGCATATATGTGTCTATACCTATATTCAGAAAACAAAACAAAAAAAAAAAAAAAACATAGTCGTAAATACTAGAAAAGATAAAAACGTAAAATTATCATACTGAAGTTAAAATTTTTGTTGCTATTCCCTTTCTTTCAATCGTGCCTAAGCACGTAATCCAAGCCTTGCAGTGATTTAGTTTGGTTAAGCTTATTTTCAATTGTATAAATTCCATTTTGTTCCTTCATAGTAAGGTGTTCAGAGAGCCAGCCTCGCTGACGTTGTTTTTGTACCTTTTATAAGAAATTCATTGATTATTGTTTACTACGTTATACAATTATTTGTTTTGCTATAATGTTTCGCAATTTTGCTATTTTTAAGACAACGAAATGAAACAAAAGAGAAAATATAAAAGAAACTTAAAAAAAAAATAATAAAACTACTAATAAATGAATAATATGGAGTAATTTGGTGTTTTTTTTTTGGCGGGGGGTGGGTAAACAAAGAGGAGATGAGAGGGGTTCTCAGACGGATATACGTTGGTTCAGTTAAAGAGAACATGGTTGGGTTAAGGGCAAGACGAGATTTTAACATCCAAATCTCGAACTGGTTGTTGAGCGATGCATATGTAAATATATAGTTTCAATATAAAATTTGTTTTTTTTGTTTCTTTACTTCTTTCATCAAGCACGTATTCCTTATGATAAGTATACTTTTCTTCAGTGCAGCAAGTTCCCTCCCCACCGGCGAGTTCTAGCCCAAAATCTTTACGTGCTGATCGCTACATTGAAGAAGACGTTTAAAGATACTTTTTCATTACAACTTTCACATAAAACTTGACAGTTCTTTGCAAAAATATACGTAAGCTCAATGATCAGTGTGACATTGACCCTAATAATCTAAATGATTTCTTTCTTTCCGATAATTCATTAGGCAATAATACATTTCATTGTAATGTACGTGTATTTGAGGAATGTGATAAATTTTCATTTTCTAATGTTGACATAAATGACGTCACTAAAACGACTATGAACATTAAATCTAATGCTGTTGGAGATGATGGTATTTCCTTATGTTTTATAAAGTTAATCTTACCCTACATAATTGAACCATTGACAAATATTGTTAATCATTGCTTCACTACTTCATGTTTTCCTGAAGCGTGGAAATTTGCGACTGTTATTCCGATTGCAAAAGTCACTAATGCTTCTATTATGAATGAGTTTAGACCTATAAGCATTCTGTCTGCATTTTAACCCTAGAATACTAGACTACGCAAAATTTACTCACTTCTCGTGAGTAATTCTAACGTAAAGTGTGAATAAGGTTAGTATTCTAGGGTTAAACAGTATGTGAGTCCCTCATGGCTAAACAATTAAATAATCATTTAGATGCTCATAACCTTCTATCTTCATGCCAATCTGGTTTCAGAGCTGGGCATAATTGTGCTACGGCCATGCTTAAAGTCGTTGATGATATCCGAACTTCATTTGATGCAGGACATATAACACTGCTTTGTTTATTAGATTTTTCCAAAGCCTTTGACTGTGTCAATCACTCCATTCTGTGTCAGAAGCTTAGCCTCTTTTTTGGCTTCAACAATGCTGCTGTTGATCTAATAGCCAACTATCTTGATGGTAGAAAACAAAGGGTTCATATTAAAAATAGATTTTCCGAATTGAAACATATTGCAACTGGTGTACCACAAGGATCAATTCTTGGGCCCTTACTATTCAGTGTCTTCATTAATGACATTTTCACCGTGTGCAATGATGTGATTATGCACGCTTATGCTGACGACATTCAGTTGACAAATGTCAAACCGTGTCGGACTACTCGACGACTTGTGAATGCAATTCACAAGTTGCATGTTGAATGATGATCTGAGTGCAATTTGTAGGTGGGCATCTGACAATAATCTCTGCCTTAATGCAAATAAGTCATATGTTCTGCCTATCTTTAAGGAAAAACTTGACGACCTAGAGATACCGCCTATATTTTTAAATACCAACAACCTGCAAATGGTAAATAATGTTAAAAATCTAGGGTTTTTTCTCAATTCAAAACTGTCATGTTCCGACCACATCAATAATATATCAAAATAATCTATTTCACGCTGCGTTGCCTACGGCTATCTGCTAGGTTAACACCAATTGAAACTAAAAAGAGACTCGTTATACAACTAATTGTGCCTTATATCACATACTCAGAACTAGTATATAGTAATTTAGATTCACACTCAGCGCACAAAATACTTGTTGCCTTTCATGATGCGACCAGATATGTTTACGGATTGAGCCGGTTTGACCATATCTCAAGTTTCAGTAAGAATATTTTGGGTTGTAGCATAATTAACTATCTGAAAGCGAGAAATTGTATTTTTCTGCATAAGCTCATTATCTATAGGACTCCATCATACCTTTTTCAAAAATTGCGCTTCTCTGTTTCCAACCGAACTAGGAATGTTATCATACCTAAATTCAATTGTTTGCAATCTAAGCGTCTTTTCTTCGTCAAAGCCATTAAACTATGTGTATATGTGGAATATGGAAAAAAAGGTAAGTAAATTAAATTGTTAGCATTTCTACTGCTTCTACGGTTAGTGTTAAAATTTATAAGAGTTAGGAGTTCTGGTGAATCGAATACACCAGTTATGAGTTGGTGTAAATAGACGATATCAGACTTCCTTCTCTCATTCAAAGACTGCATTTTTAATAGTTTTAAACGATCCTCATAAGGAGGAAGGTTTAAAGTGTCAGTTGCACTTAAGCCCCTTAGAGCAAACCGAACAAAACGTTTTTGGATTCTCTCTATACGTTCAACATGTACATTGTAACTTGGGGACCAAACTTGACTTGCATACTCTAAGTGAGGTCGCACAATTGCATAATACAGCGTTGTAGTTGTGATCATACTATTAAATTCTTTGGCCCAGCGTTTCATAAACCCGAGCATAGAAGATGCTTTTTTACAAATGTAATCAATATGAACGTTAAACGATCTTTGACAGCATCTACACGACTTAATGCAGTATCTTTTATCTTATAATCAAAAATTAAATTATTCCTTTTTCGCGAAAAGGCCATAGTTTGGCATTTATCTGGATTTAGAAACATATTGTTTTTAAAACACCAAATTTCAAAGGATTTCAAATCAGACTGGAGCAGATCTGAATTGTCTTTAGCATCTATTGTTCTGTATATTTTCATGTCATCTGCATAGATAAGTAGATGAGAGTGTTTGATGATGTGGGTTACATCATTAATGGCTAAAATAAACAGAATGGACCAAGGTGGCTACCTTGAGGAACACCTGATTCAGCAATAAATTCTGCAATTCCGCAATAAAGCTGACAATACGCCTCGAAATCGTATTTGATTTCGACTTCTTGAATTGATATCCTAGTTATGGAAATCGTATTTGTAATAACTGAGCTCCGTTGTCTCAAAATAAACCCTATTTTGGCCGCGACAAATGATTCTTGAAATGTATAGCTTCGGAATTGGTTTTATAAATATAAAAATCAATCAATTAAAAAAGTTTTGCCTAACTTCAATGTAAAATAGGCGCTATACATTGATTCTGTATAAAAAGGAAATCTACGTCTACACTTCCGATACTATCGAAACTTTGTTTTTTTTAAGCAAATCACAACCCTGGCCACGGAGAAACAAATCGATGCAACGCTGAGACTTTTGCTTTGCTCGTTACTACAACCCTGAAATTCTAGTTCGCGGCTGCTCAACTCACAACTTTTCGATGATATTTCAACTAAATGAAAGTTACTCCGTGAATAACTACATTAAATTTACTTCACTTTTCGGACTAGTTACGTTTGGTCCTGCAGGGATATTACCAAATTAGCGAAATTTAAAATTTTTTTTTTAAAAATGGTTGCTAATACAAAGAATGGTTAGTTGTTATGTCTTGTGCTGTCCCTGAGCCCAACCTATATTATGGCGGGTTCATTTTTCTCACTTAAGATTGTTTTGGAACACTTTTATCTTTGTATATCGTTGAGATATTTCAATGATATTAAGTTGATTCTTAAGATAGTCTAATGTGGAGAAAGTGCGAAAAAGCTGTAGTAGCTGAACTCTTTTGTTATTGCATAAAAAAAAAAAGAAAAAAAAAACAACGATCACAACTTGTTTTAAATTATGAAGTATATTTTATTTTTCTTTAAATTTATGAGTACCCACAAATTGTCTTGGAAATCAGTGCATTTAAGGGAAAAATTTGATTTTTAAGACTTTTTTCAAATTAAGTGGTTTTTCTTAATAGCAGCTAGATGCAGTTGGTTTTACAGAAACAAAAGGTAGAAGTACGATATTTTATGATAGTTATAGCCTTCGACTTTAATAATGCTTAATTAGCTAGAGTTTTTTGACTAACGGAGTGGACACGTATCTGCTGCGAATTCTTTCGCCATCTCTTAAATGATTAGTGGCCCTTGAAAAGCCTCTCTCACTGAATGCAATATCAGACTCTGCATATTCTACTATCTCATTTTCATCGATATCTGCAGGAGCTCCTGCCTTCATTGCGATGTTGTGCAAAATCACACAAGCATTAACAATGTTTTCTGCTCTTTCATGAGTATAGTTAAGTACGCGATGCTTAGATAAACATCTGAAGCGGGATTTTAACACACCGAACGCTATTTCAATAGTATTTCGGCTTTTTGCGTGAAGCTTATTACACTTTATCTCTTTAGCATCATGAGGATCACTCAGTGGTTTCAGAAGCCAAGGTTCAAATGAGTAGCCTTGATCACCCAAGAGAGCTGTGATTTCTCATCAGATGCGTTCTTACAAGCGATGTGGTCCAAGTGGCGGAATCATGACAAGAACCTGGATACTAAGCATTCACTGACGTAAATACTAAGCGGTGATCTCAAATCTGAAATGAAAAATTGAATTTATAGCATAAAATAGTCAACTCAGAATTTTTCTGAAGATATTATCGCGTTAACTGAAAATTGGTTGAACGGAGGAATTACTGACTTAGAACTGTTTGACAATAGTTTTCAAGTATATAGGAAGGACAGACACGCTGACAATAATTCTGCAGTTGGTGGTGGTGTCCTATTAGCTGTAAGGAACTCCTGTGTTAGTTTCTTTATTGATATTCCCTGCTCTGCTAATATCGAACTTATATGCGTTAAGGTTGTACATTGCAATTCTAATGTATATGTTATTAATGCATACGTTCCTCCAAAGAGCAGTGTAGAGGTCTATGCAAGCCTTGCTGATTGCATAGAATTTATATTAAATTTACTTGACGTTAATGACGACATTTTATTGTTGGGCGATTTTAATTTGCCTGACTTAAAATGGCATTCTTCTGACGATGAAACACATTTTTGTGCATCTAATTCAAAGACACGCTAAGAACATATATGTGTTGACAATATATGTTCTGACAACAAGTTAGTTGTATTTATAATAGTCTGGAAAGGCTGCTTGACCTAGTCTTAACTACAGACAGTAACAATGTCATTGTTCAGAAGGCACTTCATGCTTTGACTACTATTGATAATTACCATCCACCTTTGAGTATTTGGTATAAATCCGATAGGGAGAATATGGTAAATTCAAGCTCTGTTGACACAGTTTATGAATTCAATTTCAAAAAAGCTGACTTTTTGGGGTTGAATCATTTACTTTATAGTAAATTAAATATAATTACAGAATACATAAATAATAATAATCTTAACGGTTCAATAAATTATTTCTATACGGAGCTCTTTGCCATGTTTTCTCAGTCTGTACCATATAGTCTCAAATTTGCGAAAAATTCTGCGTACCCTTGGTACACAAAGGATTTAAAGACTCTTCGCAACAATAGGAATAGGGCATGGAAGAAATATGTTTGTAGTTTTGACTCAAATGACCTAGAAACATACAAACGTTTGTTTCTGGAATTTGAGAATTGCTCAGCTGCATTATATAATGAGTATTTGGATAATATGAAGCTGAGTATTTTGTCTGATCCAAGAAAATTTTGGGGATGTATTAATGTAAAGAAGAAGACTGATGGATTTCCTTCTTCTTTCAAATTTCAGGATGGATTTACTGACAATTCCACCATTATTTGTGGCCTATTTGCCAATCTTTTTAAAGAATCATTCTGTTCAGATTCTTTTAATCCTGATTTAGCGTATTTTGATTATATGAACAACGCATCCAGAGTTTCTTTGGGGCATATATCTTTTACCTCAGAGGATATTTTTAAGTATATTGAATCAATCGATGAGGATTTTAGCGCTGGACCAGATGGAATTCCTGCCGCAGTGTTAAAACAATGCCGCTCCATTTTATGTCAGCCACTTTCGTTACTTCTTAATAAATCAATTAATGAAAGTAATTTTCCTCTTTTTTGGAAAAAATCTTATATCAGTCCTATTTACAAAAAAGGTTGCAGGAACGACGTCACTAATTATAGGCCTATCGCTAAATTGTCTTCGATTCCTAAACTTTTTGAGCGAAGAGTGTACGATCGAGTGAAAATTCACTGTGGGCAAGTCATGACAACTCGTCAGCATGGTTTTGTTACTGGCAGATCCACTGTGTCTAATCTCCTTGATTTCACTACATTCTGCTTAAAATCTATTGATTCTGGTAGCCAGTCGATTGTATTTACACTGATTTTAGCAAAGCTTTTGATAAATTACCACATAATCTAATTTTATTTAAACTTAAATTAATGGGATTTCCACAATATTTTGTAAACTCGATCAAATCGTATTTGATGGAGCGATCTTATCAAATACGGTTCCAAGGCGTGTTGTCTTCTGAATTTCTTGCAGAATCGGGTGTTCCTCAAGGAAGCCACCTGGGCCCACTTCTGTTTATTTTGGCAATTAATGATGTTACCCACGTCATTAAACACTCTCATTTGCTTATTTATGCAGATGATATGAAAATATACAGAACAATTGATTCTAATGACAATTCAGACCTGCTCCAGTCAGACTTGAACTCCTTTGAGGTTTGGTGTTCTAAAAATAACATGTTTTTAAATCCAGATAAATGCCAAACTATGACCTTTTCGCGTAAAAGGAACAATTTTATTTTTGATTACAAAATTAAAGATACTGCTTTAAGTCGTGTAACTACCGTCAAAAACCTTGGTATATGCATGGATTCTAAATTGTCGTTTAACATGCATATTGATAGAATTTGTAAAAAAGTGTTTTCTATGCTTGGTTTTATAAAACGGTGGGCCAAAGAGTTTGATAGCTTAATAACAACTACAACTCTGTATTATTCAATCGTGCATCCTCACTTGGAGTACGCATGTCAAGTATGGTCCCCACATTACAATGTGCATGTTGATCGTATAGAAAGAATTCAAAAACGTTTTGTTCGGTTTGCTCTAAGAGGCTTGAGTGGAACTGACACATTTAACCTTCCTCCATATGAGGATCGTTTAAAATTATTAAAGATGCAATCTTTAAGTGAGAGAAGAAAATCTGCTGATATCGTCTACTTACACCAACTCATAACTGGTGTATTCGACTCTCCAGAGCTTCTTTCTTTTATAAATTTTAACACTAACCGTAGAAGCAGCAGAAACTCTAACAACTTGATTTATTTACCATTTAGTAGAACAAATTATATGTTAACTACTCCATTAAATCGCATGAGTACCTTTGTTAACAACTGTAACGTGTTTGATGTTAACTTGTCGAAAGGTCAACTCAAAAGTAGATTGAAAACTAATGTATGATTAGATCTATGTAAACGCATGGTTAGTTGTTATGTCTTGTGTTGTCCCTGAGCCCAACCCATATTATGGTGGGTAAATTTTTCTCCCTTTTGGTTTTTTATTGGACCACTTTTATTTGAGTTATTTCAATGATATTGGATTGGTTCTTAAAATGATCTATTGCGGAGAAAGTGTGAAAAAGCTGTAGTAGCTGAACTCTATTGTTATTGTTATTGCATGTTTATAAAATTCATTTCAAAACCGGTTAAAGTAAATGCCAAATAATTTACCGCTTCAACATTAATGTTGTAATATCCTTTGCGATTCATATATAAATTTAAAGGAGTTTCGACGTTATTTGCAAATGGAGGAATAATTGCCACATGAGTGCAATCAATGCACCCTATTGTGCTTTTTATTCCAAATCTACATGCAATAACAATAGAGTTCAGCTACTACAGCTTTTTCGCACTTTCTCCACATTAGACTATCTTAAGAACCAACTTAATATCATTGAAATATCTCAACGATAAACATAAATAAAAGTGATCCAAAACAATCATAAGTGAGAAAAATTTACCCACCATAATATGGGTTGGGCTCAGGGACAACACAAGACATAACAACTAACCATGCGTTAACATAGATCTAATCATACATTAGTTTTCAATCTACTTTTGAGTTGACCTTTCGATAAGTTAACGTCAAAAAAGCTACAAAGGTACTCGTTGTTAACAAAGGTACTCGTGCGATTTAAAGGAGCAGCAGCCATATAATTTGTGCTACTAAAAGGTAAGTAAATTCTACTGCTTCTACGGTTAGTGTTAAAATTTATAAGAGTTAGGAGTTCCGGTGAATCGAACCCACCAGTTATGAGTTGGTGTAAGAAGACGATATCAGCAGACTTCCTTCTCTCATTTAAAGATTGAATTTTTAATAGTTTTAAACGATCCTCATAAGGAGGAAGATTTAAAGTGTCAGTTAAACTTAAGGCCCTTATAGCTTTGACACATTGGCATAGGTAATCTTGGTTATCTTTAGTAGTTTAAAATATAACCATTGGGTATGACACACTCAATATTTTTCTTAACTAGTTTAAAAAAATAACGAAAAATAAAGAAGCAATGGGTGAGCGAACAACACTATAATCGTAAAATTTCAGCGTGTGTGCTTGAGTGAGAGAACATCAGTTATCCACGAAAGTGTAGAAAGAAGAATATCAAAATCAGCTGTTAAAACTCGTTTAGCTGCGATAAACGACTTTCGGAAACTAGTTTTGACTAAACGAATTCTAAACATAGTTTAGCAGAAAATTAAACTAGAATAGCGATTTAAACAAGTTTAAGTCTGCCAATGTGTCACAGGTATTAGAGCAAACCGAACAAAACGTTTTTGAATTTTTTCTATTCGTTTAACATGTACATTGTAACTTGGCGACCAAACTTGACTTGCATACTCTAAGTGAGGACAGACAATTGAATAATACAGCGTTGTAGTTGTAATCATACTATTAAATTCTTTGGCACAGCGTTTTATAAAACCGAGCATAGAAGACGCTTTTTTACATAGCTATCAATATGAACGCTAAACGATAGCTTAGAATCCATGCACATACCAAGATCTTCGACAGCATCTACACGACTTAAAGTAGTATCTTTTATCTTATAATAAAAAATTAAATTATTCCTTTTTCGCGAAAAGGGGGCTTAAAAAATTCCACGGAAAATATCCTTTTTCCCGATTTTCTCCCGATTTTAGTGTTGGAAATGAGAAGTGTTTGGGTTTTGTTGGGGGTTTAAAAAAATTCACGTAAAATAACCCTTTTTTCGATTTTCACGGCTGTTGGTGTTTGAATTAGGTTGGTTGGTTGGTTTAGATGGTGATTCTACATGCAAGTAGGATCCAAGTAGCTCTAGTGAGCCGTTTTGATACCATAACCTCGTGTTTCTGTTGGTTGACTGGGCAGCGCACTGCTAGGTTATAACCATCCGGTGCGATTGATGAACGTTAGGAGATTGTTGATTTTTGTTGTTGAGAGTTCCTCTAGGTTGCTGAGGAAGGGCCTGCCAAGCGTTGCTAGTCTGGACCTGGCCAGGGCCGGGCAGGTGCACAGAAAGTGTGTTAGTGTTTCTTTTTCATTTGGGTCATCGCAGCTGCGACAGTGGGTGTTGAAAGGTAGTCCGATTCTCTCGGCATGAACTCCGATGCACCAGTGACCCGTAATAATAGCCGTTAATCTGGCTATGTCGCTCCGGGGCTTTGATAGCAACTGTTGAGTTCTGCCTATATTGTAGAGGGGCCATATTTTTCTTGATGTGCTGCAGGTTGGTAGTTCTCTCCATCTACGACCGGCTAAGGTTAAGTAGTAAGAACGAATTCCTCCCTTGACTGTGTTCAGTGGAACTTCGACTGGTTCCGCTCTGGAAACGTCAAGGGAAGAACCCCGCCTGGCCAATTCATCCGCCTTTTCATTACCATAAATGTTCCTATGGCCGGGAACCCACATTATGGTAATGCTAAGTTGGTGACTTAGCCGGGCCAGTTCATCCTTACACTGCCTTACCAGTTTGGAGTTGGTACTGATCGCAGCTAAAGATTTAACGGCAGCTTGGCTATCCGTCAGAATAGCTGCGTTAAGGTGGTTGGTATTAGCTCTCCTTAAGGTGCGACAAGCTTCTCTTATCGCAAAAAGCTCGGCCTGAAAGACGCTGGCTGAGTTTGGTAGACGAAACGAGTCCGCCACCCCCAGTTTCTCAGAGTATATGCCCGCTCCCACTCCGCACTCCATCTTGGAGCCATCCGTGTAAAAGGACACATCGAAGGCTAGATCAAATCCCCCATTGCGCCATTCCACCCTGGTGGGAAACTTGGTTGTAAAGGATTTCGTGAAGTCGAGTTTGGGGGTGTCGTAGTCCGTTTTTCCAGGAAGCAGTTCCCGAGGTAGCGGATTAAGAATGTTGCTGTGTCCATATGGTCTATTTCGCCAGTTGTACGACTCTCTGAGTCTGACTGCACTGTTTGTTGCGGTAAGCTTAATGTGTAAATCTATGGGGAGTAAATGTGTCAGGACATTAAGTGCATCAGTGGGGCATGAGCGGATACCCCCCGTGATACCTATGCATGCGGATCGCTGGATCCGAGCTAGTTTAGTTGTGTTGTATGCTTTATTCAGTGCAGGCCACCATACTAGTGCACCATACGCCAAGATGGGTCGCACTACTGCTGTGTATAGCCATAAGAGCATTTTTGGTTGAAGACCCCATTTTCTACCAAAGGTTTTTTTGCAGGCGTAGAAGGCTATACAGGCCTTCTTGACCCTTTGTTCGATGTTAGTTTTCCAGCTTAGCTTAGGATCCAGAATGACACCTAGGTATTTTGCGCTACTGGATAGTGTAAGAGGTTGGTTATTGAGCTTTGGAAGGACAAATTGTGGCGCTTTGGTTTTTGTGGTGAATAACATCAGTTCCGTCTTGCTAGGGTTAACTCCTAGGCCGCACCTGGCAGCCCAGACACTGAGTTTTCCCAAAGCAACCTCCATTAGCTCACTGAGCGTAGAGGGGAACAGTCCTGACACCATAACAACCACGTCATCCGCATAAGCCACCACTTTGACCCCATTGCAATTTAGTGTATTAAGAAATTCATTCATGGCGATGAGCCAGAGTAGGGGGGAGATTACTCCTCCTTGCGGAGTACCCCTACTGACAAATCTTGTGAGTTGGCAGCCACCCAGGTCTGCCTGGATTATTCTGTTTCTGAGCATTGAGACTATCCAGTTTCTCACCGGTGCTTGTACGCCAAGGTTGGTAAGAGAATCAAAAATGGCCCTAGTATGAATATTGTTAAAAGCCCCTTCAATGTCTAAGAAGGCCGCAAGAGTGTATTGTTTAAAGTATATTGATCTTTCAATGGTGGTAATAACCTCGTGTAGGGCGGTATCTGTGGATCTGCCCTTGAGGTATGCGTGTTGGGCGTTGGATATGTTAGCTCCCTTTAGAACGTCCCTGAGATGAATATCCAGTACACGCTCTAGGGTTTTCAGTGCGAATGATGTGAGGCTTATTGGTCTAAAATCCTTGGCTGATTCGTGACCTCTCCTCCCAGCTTTGGTTATATATATTACCTTAACTCTTCTCCAGCTCCTTGGAGTGTAGTTAAGGCAAAGACACTTAGTGAAGATAGAGAGTAGAATAGGTGCAACTACATCTTGTAGTTTCTGCAACATTATTGGAAGTATGCCATCGGGACCTGGGGATTTGTATGGAGAGAAGCTGCTTAAGGCCCAGATAACCCTTTCCATTGAGATAAAGGAGCCAGTCGGAACCGCCGCAGTTGCCTCAGGTGATTCTATACCTAAGTTCTCATTGCAGTTGCTCCTGCAGCCGGGAAAGTGTGTGTTGAGTAAGTGTTCCAGGGATTCATTGGTAGATTCTGTCCACGTACCATCGTCTTTCCGAATGAAAGATGGACTGGTGCTTTCTTTGGATAGAATTTTGCTTAGTCTTGCCGATTCTTTTATATTGTCGATCGATTGGGTGTATTCCTGCCAAGAATGCTTTTTCGCGTCTCGAATTGCTTTCTTGTAGGTTTTGAGGATGTCTCTGTATGGTTGCCAAAGACACTGTCTGTGACACGAGTTGAAAGTTTTCCTAACCCTTTTCCTAAGGTCGGATAAATCTTTGCTCCACCACGAAGGAAGAGATTTCTTCTTGCCCCTGCTAATGGGACATGAGACTCTAAAGGCAACCTGCATGGTTTGCTCTAGGGCCTCCACTGAAGAGTCTAACTCCTCCGCAGTTGAGATTTGCTTGTAGGCTAAAAAACGGATTTTTGGGCGAGCCACTTTGGCAAATTTGGCCCAGTCAGTACGTTTGGGGTTACGAAATGGAAGAGGGGCCCCTGTTTCAAGACTCAAATCAAAGAGGATCAAGCTGTGATCCGAGAAGGAACTTTTGCTCGAAACTCTCCAATTGACTACTTTTAGAGACTCGTTTTCTGATAGAAGGGTAATATCCAAGACCTCACTCCAACCTGTGAAGTTGTCAGTACTTGGAAAGGTGAAAGTAGGTGTATTTCCTTTATTGCATATGTTTAAGTTAGAGTTAATTATAAAGTCGAATAAAAACTCACCTCTAGTGTTTATCTCAGAGCTGCCCCATAGTGTGTGTCTCGCATTGGCATCGCAGCCCAAAATTGTGGTGGTGTTTGAATTAGGAAGTGTTTGCGTTTTATTGGAAGTTTGAAAAATGCTATTTGAATGTCTTTGAGAAGTGGTTTATGAGAATTCTTCTTGAAAGCACTTCTTGATATGGCTTAGAAGAAGCACAATTGGATCTATAGAATGTCTTCTGGAAGCAGTACTGCTAAGAATGCATGTCATATTTGGAACAAAAATTTTGCTGAGGATGAGAGTTTTTGATGATGTGGGTTACATCATTAATGGCTAAAATAAACAGAAGTGGACCAAGATATCTACCTTGAACCTGATTCAGCAATAAATTCAGCTGACAATACGCCTCGAAATCGTATTTAATAAGATCGCTATGTCAGTTACGATTGAATCCAGCTTAAAAAAAATTGTGGAAAACTCATTAACTACTTTAGTTTAAATAGAATTAAGTTGTGTGGCAGTTTATCAAATGCTTAACTAAAACCAGTGTAAATACAGTCGACCTGGTTACCTGAATAAAATGAATTTAAGCAAAACGTTGTAAATTCAAGGATTTACATAGTGGATCTGCCAATATCAAATCCATGCTGACGAGTTGTTATGACCTTCCCCCAGTGAATTTTCACAGGATGAGCCGCTCAAAAAATTTGAAAATCAACGGGAGTTTCGTGCTAGGCCTGTAGTTGTTTATATCGTTCTTACAACATTTTTTATAAATAGGACTTATAAAAGATTTTTTCCAAAAAAGTGAAAAAATGCTTTCACTAATTGATTTATTGAATAACATGGACAGTGGTTGGCTTAGAACGGAACCGCATAGTGTTAACACTGCGGCGGGAATTTCGTCAGGTCCAGCATTAAAATCCTCATCAATCAATCCAATATACTTAAAATCAATTTTTTTCACAATTTATATATAACAAATCAATAAAAGAACAATAATAATTCATATATAAATCAACCCGTTTTGTTTTATTTATATCAACATAGGCGTATGGTCATGGTTACGATGACGCTTTCAATCTCTAGCTTAACTTATCATTAACCCAAGCCTCCGCCGCAGCCGCCGTTGCTGCTTTCATACTTTATCTTTACATGAGTCAACCAACTCATATTAAATTTATTAAAATGCTTAACAACTACACTGCCCCCTTATCATGAACATGTAGTTTTTGTCTTGTTTATAATGTTTGCTATGAAGCTTGGGCTTATCGTCTTTAACTTGAAATTTGTAGCGACTTAAATTCATAAACATATATTAAACAAGCATAGAAAAAATATTAGACTTCTACACTGTTTCCTTATCTTAAACTTGTGGTTTTTGGCACGCTTATTACGCTTACTATGAAGCTTGGACTTATCATCTTTAACTTGAAATTTGTAGCGACTTAAATTTATAAACATATTAAACAAGCATAGGAAAAATAAAAAATATTTTACTTCTTCACTGTTTCCTTATCCTAAACTTGCGGTTTTGATTTATAGCAACAACAACTATCCGTCCGTCCGTCCATCTGCCCATCTTGCATGCTTATCTCCAATTTATAACGACAACAACACGCTTCAGCCATCCTACTTCAGCAAGCTTGACCAATCATACCCACCCCCTAGCTATTCCTTCGTCCGTACATCTTGCATGCTTATCTCCAATTTGCAACAACAACAACACGCTTCAGCCACCCTACTATCGGCCAACTTGACCGATCGTACGACGCCGACTGCGCTGCTTCGCACAATTTTGTGAATTTGGAGGCCCATAAGAAAATACACGCGTTTTTTATTTAGAACTCTCATAGCCCTTCTACTCATATTTTTTCCATGCCTTATTCCTGCTGTTGCGACGAATCTTTAACTCCTTTGTTTACCAGAGGTTAGCAAAAGTTTTTCGTAAATTTGAGGCTATACTGCACGCACAGAGAAAACATAGCAAATTTCCATATAAAAAACTTAATTGAATCATCAAGAGTGTTATTATTAACATATTCTAAAACTACATGTAGCTTACTTTGAAGTAAATGATTCAACTTCAAAAGGTCAGCAGTTTTTAAAATTGAATTCATAAACTTCATCTATTGATGGTATTCATCAACAGTAGTCAAAGCATGAGGGGCTCTCTTAACAATCACATTGTTACTGTCTGTAGTTAAGACCAGGTCAAGAAGTCTTACACGACTATTATAAATGCAACTCACTTGTTTTAAGTCAGAACATATATTATCAACAAATATATGCTCTTGGCCTGTCTTTGAATTAGAAGCACAAAAATATGTATCATCGTCAGAAGATTTCCTTTTCAAGTCAGGCAGATTAAAATCACCTAACAATAAAATTTCGTCATTAACGTCAATTATGGAATCCGCAAGGCTTGCATAAACTTCTACACTGCTCTTAAGAGGAACGTATGCATAAATAAGATATACATTAGAATTGCAATGTACAACCTTAACGCATATAAGTTCGATATTAGCAGAGCAGGGAATAACAATAATGGAACTAACGAAGGAGTTCCATACAGCTAATAAGACACCTCCACCGACAGCAGATGTATTGTCAGCGTGTATATTCCTTCTATAAACATCAAAACTGTTATTAAACAATTTTAAATCAGTAATGCTTCAAAGTTTCAGTCAATGCGATAATATCCTCTGAGAAATTAAAAATATGTCTCGCGTCTTAGAGCATAATCCCCTTACATTTTGATAATAAAGGAACAGATTATTCAGTTTTTTTGGGATTGACGAGGGGCTTGAGTCGTCCTTCTAGGCTTGTTCTTAGGCTGAAACTCTGTAACGAATATATTATCAGTCCACAAATTAGAGTTACAGTTGCAAACTCTTCAGCTGAAACTGTGAGAATAAAGAAAGCGTGAGAAGGTTTATTGCCTATTTTTTTGCAGAACAAAATGCATTTTGACTCAACAAGACTCGACTCAAAATTTAGTGTGACTTGTTTTTAATAAAATTACAAAAACAATGTCAGAAAAGTTGCTACTAAATTTCAAGTCAACATTAAAATATTTGTTGGTTAGTCTGATTGATTTTTATCTGGCTGTATAAAACCAGTTGAAAATTTTTATTAAACAAAATAAATAATTTTATTACATTTAATGCCAAAACATGAGTTTTTCAGTCTATAATAACGTTTAAAAGTGATAAATATTTAGTAATGTGAGTTAAAAATAAATAAAACATGACATTTTTATTCTTCAATAAAGTGATAAATATTCAGTGAAGTGTGAAAAAAGTTAAATTCCATTGAAAAAAACATATAACTTCAAAATTTATAGAAACCAGACAAAAGAGACAAAGTGAATGACGCGATTGATGGAGTTAACAAAAAAGCCTATGTAAGCTCTCTGAACTACTTATGTATTTAAAATCAATTAAATCAAAAATTAAAAGTTAATTCAAAACACAGGTAGGATACACAATTTTGGACTAAGAAAGTGGATATTGATTTCACTTCGATTTTTGTGTGTTTTGTGTGCTAAATCCATGTTCGTAGCCAGTTCTCCTTATCTGGTCGGATTTTTTAGTTATAGAATTGAAAAATGAGGAACATTTCAAAAAGAACTATTTCATTTGATCCTAAAATCAGGAAAATTTTTAACTGCAAAATGTTTAAAATATTTAAGCATATTAAATTTGATCTAATAGGGGAGAACTGGCTACGGACTTGGATTAAGTCCGAAAAACTAATTTTAAGACTAACTACGAAGAAACTAATTTTTCAGCAATTTTTCGGTTTTTTACAGATACATCGTGGAAATGTCTCTTTTTCACTGTTTGTACTGCGATTCGCAGCAACTTTTCGGGGTCGCAGCCATCAATGGATTCTAAAAAAACCATTATTTTAAATATATTAAAAAATATACAAAAAAATTACTTTTTAGAGCATCATAAAATCCGACAAAATCATTGAGACGTGTTTTGCCATGCGTAGCATCTACGTTGACATCTAACAGCACTTGTGATGACAAAACTGATGTTATAGTCTTATTTAAATTCCCGCGTAGCAACGTCTTCATGGCATTTATCTGAATAATGTAGGTATAAGGGAGGTTGTAAATACTAAAATCAATAAGTAGTTCAGAGATCTTACAAAAGCTTTTTTGTTAACTCCATTAATCGTGTCATTCACATTGCCTATTTCGTCTACAGATTTGATGGGAAACAAACTTCTTGCTTTTTCTATTGCATTATCTTGCATGAGTAATTTCGCAAGCAAAATTTCTTGCTTTGCGAGAGTTTCCGTAATTATTTTATTTTGTCCTTTAATTGTATCTGAAAAAATAAGAAAAATTAGAAAATTAAAATAAAACAAAATATATAGTGGTTCAAAAAAGTATTTTAAGTTTAAAAAGTTTGCAGATGCAAGTTATAAGTTTTATTTTTTGTGATAAAAAAGCTGTTTCAATTGTAAGTGGATATCCATATTTCAATTACCTTTTATGGCATGAATATTTTGAGTGTTTTCTGATTTACTCGCAGTAAGTTCATCAATTATTGTTTGATTTTGGTTTTTTATTTGGCTTAGCTCCGTCTGTAGGGTTCGACATTTATAGCATTGATTCGAGTCTGGAAAATATAAGAAAGAGTTTCATTTTTAAAACCTTTAAAAACAAATTTTACAACAACTCACCACTTACTGAATCGTCGGTATATGATGGAATCAAACGTAGAATGCCCCTCTTTTTACTCATTTTCCTGATGATGAAGAAGTGGTAGAACAAGAATTTTATTTTTATATGGAAGACTCATTAGTTTACAGAATACTTCTTTAAAATTGAATTTTTCTATTATTTCTGAAGGCTCTTTATCAACGACAGATATTCCGAGTGATGACTGCGAATCAATCGGTACATTGAAGAGACTGCGAGCATTTAACAATTTTTTTCCGAATATTTTCGGATTAGAACAGCTTTCAAAACCTACAATTTTAAATAGTTTGTATGACGAAATGCAGCAGTAATTATCAGGGTACTTCGTGCTTAAATAGAAATCTTTAAACTGAATGCATGAACTGCCATTTATTAAATTCCTAACTTTTCCTATAATATTTAGGTTATCTCTTATGATAAAGCTTTCATTTTGGACTTTATAAGCAATTTGCTGTAATATTTGTGTGGATTTCTTTACATATTTTTTTTAAAGTTGGAGGTAATTTTCGAAGCCATATGCAGAGAAACTGCTTAAAGGCCCAAATTCTTTCACACAATCACTCAAATGCAGAAGCCCATGAATGTTGTGTGATACACTATTCTCGCCAAAGATCATGGGAAATTTTTGAAGGAATATATCGAGCATTCCTTGTGCATTACCTACATTCTCTCTTGCATTTCTTGGACAAGACAAAAGTCTGCATGTACAGTGAAGCAGCAAAAACTGACTATATACATCATCATTAACTTTATCCTTTAACACTACTAATCCCGTGTAAAGGAGAAATTGGCGAAATTCTGTTGCCTTCCAATGAAGAATTTCGTCTAATTTTCGTGGACGACGAACAAACTCCTTGGGAATGCATCGCTGAAGTGAAACAAGTTGCCTGGAAATACTGGCTTTGTCGTTCTTACTAACTTTGAACTCAGTTTTATCATGAATTATTCGCAAAAGGAATTTTCGCATTACGCCGAGATCTACCAAATGCATTGGATCTAGCGGAATATGACTTATCATTTTGAAATTTATAGTTTCAAGTGGGCTTTTGGATGTTTTAAATCTGTTATGATGAGATGGATATTTTCTTGAATCAAAATCTTCGTTTGAAATCAGATCACCAGATTGAATAGAGTAGTTTAAAGTATTGTTAATTTTTCTTCCAACCTGCGTACACTTGGAGCATCCATGAGCTCAGATGTGATGGGGAGTACCACAGTCGAATGCCTTTGCAGGGCAAAGCCAAATACCTAGATATCTAAAAGAATTAACCTTTTCAATAGCGAAGCAGTATAAAGAACAAGACTTATGATCACAGAACGTATGAATGCAATCCGACGAGGAACATATATACATATATCATTACCTAAACCAAATCTTTCACATTTACCACCATGATAAAAAAATGAATCGAAGTTTACATTTTTAGCATTCACATTAAAAAGCATTATTCTAGTTTTATCACTAAGTACCAGCTTATGAATCATAAACCAATGCCTTAAAACAGCGAGATCATGGTTAATGTCAACAGACAATTGCAAGGGCGAGACACAAGAAAAGGCACAGGCCATATCATCAGCAAAAGCATTGATGGAACTGCGGAACTTTATTGAAAAAAGCGAATTTATAAAGATTAAAAACAATATAGGACCCAGCACTGAGCCCTGAGGAACTCCTAATGTCAACAATTCTAATGAACTATAACAATTAAATATTTTTAATCGCTGCTTTCTGTTTTTTAAATAGGACTGAAACCATTTAAAGATAAATCCCCTAAAGCCAGTCTTATAAATTTTATCAAGCAAAATTGTATGGTCCACTGTATCAAACGCTTTAGTGATATCAACAAAAAGAGAGGCTGTTAACCGTTTATTATTAAGGCTGGAGTGAATGTTTGTACAGAAATTCAATAATGCGTCTTCTGTTGATAGGCCAGATCTGAAACCAAACTGGAGTTTACTGAAACAATTATATTTCTCCAAAAAGAGCACAATTCGAGCTTTCATTAATTTTTCAAATATTTTAGAAAATACCGGAAGAAGTGAAATGGGTCTGTAGTTTAAAACCATGGAACTATCTCCTTTTTTAAACAAAGGTAAAACCTCTGCTACTTTTAAACCATCTGGAAATATACCACAGGTAACGCTTACGTTGTAAATAAAGCTTAAAATGTCACTAATGAAGTAGACTATCTTTTTTAAAAAATTATTAGATACACAACTACAAGTAGTAGAATCTGAAGATTTTAATGACAAAATGGTTTTGAAAACTTCAAAAGAGCTGATAGGTTTAAAAACAAAAGTAGCTTGATTTGAAGCTTCATTTAATAAACAGTTATATTGTTGACCATTTACACAGCTTTCAGCAACTGCTTCTTTACCTATTCTGGAAAAAAAAATATTAAATCCATTAGCAATATCCTGAGCATTAGAAATAGTACTATTGTCAATTGAGATGCTAGATATCTGATCTTTATTACAATTCTTGTTCAAAATGTTATTTACTAATTTCCACTCACCTTTAATATCACCTCTTACTTTATAAAACTCACGTAGATAGTAATCATTTTTACAAGCCAGTACATCACTTGAAATCTCTTTACACAAATAACTTCTAAAAATCTCTTTATAACTTTGCGCAAAAGATTCATTATTAGGGAATTTTTTTTTTCTTGAAGAATTTTTTTTTTCATTTTTATTTTATTAAGTAGAAAGTAAGACATCCAAGGCATTAATCTTTTAGGTTTTGCATTTTTCTCACAGATCTAGGGCAGGTATTGATATGACTATTTAAAGTTTTTAAGAATTGTTCATATGCAATAGAAGGATTACTTTCCGTATACACATTATCCCAAAGTTCAAAACAGGGAATTTTTTAACTCAACAAAATCAGTTTTTAAGACAGAATCTACCGGTGGGAGAAAATTAGTGCAATGTGGTTTCAAAGCAACAAGACTTAAAGCTGTCATGCAATGATCTGTTATCTGAAAATCCATAACAGAAATTAAAAAATCAAAGCATTCAGCACTTTGAAGACGCAAAAATATATGGTCAATACACGAACCAGAGGAAGACACAATGCGAGTTGGCTGATTAATGCAAGACTCAAGCCCAAAAGATGAAAGAAGAAACAAGTATCTGTCTGTCATTAAATTATCAAACAACAAGTTAATATTAATATCACCAAGGAGTACTAAGTTTGAATTCATGTTAACATTATTCAGGAGAAGGTTTTCAATTTCCGTTAAAAACACATCATTCGCAGAAACCCCATTAAATCTGTAAATACAAAGAAAAGTAAACTTTATGTTGTCTAAAAAACATTCCAATTTTAGAGCATCACAACTTCTCAACTTGAAACTAGCAGAATTACACTCAATCGATTTATGTACAAAAGCTGCAACACCACCAGAGGCATACTCATTATTTCAATTAAACATAAATTTATAACCATCAATGTTAAAAAGTGATACTTCCTCATCAAAAATCCAAATTTCTGTCAAAAAGATAAAATAAGGCTTATTAGTAAAAGATTCAAGTTGCAAAAGAAAATTGTCAAAATTTTTTCTCATACTTCTGATGTTTTGATGTATTATTAGACAATTATTAGCATGGACACGATTAAAACACAGATCAGCGGAATTAACACATTTATCATTAGCAAAAGAGATAATGCTGGAATCATCCAGCGGATCTTGTAAAAAATGTAAAATTTAATTAAAATCAAGTTTAAAGGAAATTAACAAAGTGTGTCAATATCAACTATCGAGTTGATAACAACACATTTATCACCATCTCTTTTGCGCATGAAAACTTTTCCATTTCTTACCCACACATATTTGTAATTTTTTTTTAGGTATATTCTAGGTGCAGAAGAACCCCTCTCTTGGTTACTCATCATCATAGAATAAGCGTACGTAAATTGGTAAGTTCTTAGGACTTATATAAATTTAGAATTTTTCAAATACATTTATATTTAAAAGCTTGACACCAATGTCCGCGATCCGTTATACAGGTTTAATACACATCAGTGGCGATAACGTGGGGTCATACGCACACTTAACATTAAAACCTACACCATATGGTGTATGCTTCTGGTATGCATTTCCAACAATGGACTTTGCCAAAATGCATTCCAAATCGGCATATACCACAAATGGGGTCATAATCTTATTTTTAAAATTTTTAAGCAAACCTCCTTCTCAGCTTCTGTTGGCATCCTTATTTTGCAATTGTTGACTCTGCTGCAGTCCTCGATGTGCTGCTCTATCTTGAGTGCTGAGTGGAAGTAGTGAAAGCATCTATTGCAAAAATATTTGGCTACATTATGTGCTGATAATTGGCTAGACAAAAGCCGTGAAAGGCTTTTTATCCACACATAAGGGTGTGTGATTGGCACATCATCATTGCTGCTGCTGCTATCATCTCCATTTTCAGCGACAGTGGTGTTATCATCATCTTCATCTTTTTTATGATATCTGCTCTGCACCATAAGGAGATTTATGTGACATTCCATTTTAGTTTTCGTCAAATATGATGGTGACACCATAAATTTGTTTCTTTTTTATGAAGAATGTATGCATTGATCGACATTTTATTTTGCATCTCAAATCTCGGAATCTGTCTCATCGTCATTCGGAATACAATATTTGTCAAATTTAATACATTATATTAATTTGGATACATTGATATGCGATCACGTAGTTGAATTAGCTGGGTGCATAGCAGATACGAAAGCCCAAGCAAAAGTTTTTCCCTCCCTTTTCAGGAATTTGCCCTATAATTAATAATATCCAACTAATGCGTGATGAGATATCTAATGCGATTAAAGAAATTGATACAAATAACTAGTCCGATGTTTAGACACACTTATCTTGCCTTTGTATATAATATTTAACAAATCTCTGCTCCAAGTATCTTTTCCATCGTATTGAAAGATATCTCACCTAACACCAATATATAAAAATGACGATAAAAGGTCTGTTGAAAACTATAGAGGAATCGCCATATTATCGGCTATTCCAAAATTGTTCGAAAAAATGATATGCGCAAAACTAACATCTATTATAAATCCTTTACTCAATGAACAACAACATGGTTTCCGTAAAGATAGATCAACCGCAACAAATCTAATGACTATGATCTCTGATGTTTTAAGTAAAATGGAAAAAGGACATCAAGTGGAGGAAATATACACCGACTTTAGCAAAGCTTTCGATCATGATATCTTGGCTTCCAAATTGGAAAAGATTGGTATCTCAGGATCTTTGCTCAGTTGGCTGAAGTCCTATCTTCACGACAGGTCTCAATTCGTAAAATTTCAAGGTACCTTATCCAAACAGATTTTAGTTACATCCGGCGTACCCGAAGGTAGTCACCTTGGTCCACTTCTCTTTAATATTTTTATCTCAGACCTATCTGATATTCAGAGCCGTTCCTAGGTGTACAGCCGCCTGCCTGCTGAGCAATATTTCGCCGCCCCCACCCTTACCTCGACAATTGGAAAAATATTTAAATCAGTTTTAAATCAGTAAATAAATATAGAGGCTATCAGCTTATTTCCAGTTCCTTGTGAAACTTTTGTTTGAATAAACTTTTAAACAAAATTAAGTAGCGACAAAATTTAAATACAGCATTCTATGTTTATATTTAGAGTTTAACAAATTAACTTTATTTTATTCTGTAAATCAATTCTTACAAACTAACATTTAGAAAACTCAAAGTTGTGAAAGAACAAATTGTAACCAGAAAAGAAAACAATAAATGTAATACAGCGAATTTGAATGAAGACTTTTTCCTGAGCAATGTGTGCTTGGCTATTTTAGAGTGATGCGAGCTTTTTCGCAACAAACTCGTCTATGACTTTGGAATAATCAATTTTCTCACATATTTGATAAAAGTGCTAAATCGGATAAGCGCTGCTGTGTCATGGGTGATCTTAAATAATTTTTTACAATTTTTAGTTTTGAAAATAATCTTTCTCCACTCGCAACTGTTACTGGCAACGTCAAATACAATCTAATTGCTATTGCTAAATTAGGAAACAAGTCGTTACAAACATTTTTTTCAATATATCAACACATTTATAAGCCTCAGAATTAAATAATGCCTTAAACGATAAACATTCAGTATATAGCTCTACTGCATCTATATCTTTAGAAATTGATAGTCCATCACTCATTTGCAGTGCAGTATCTAAGTCAGAGCAATGCTTCTTAATTGAATCGTAGTTCAAATCGCACAAGTTATTCAAAAAAGAAAATATATCACTGCATTTCTGCAGTTGGTCGA
Organism: Dichetophora obliterata; assembly: GCA_963920525.1. Taxonomy (NCBI): domain Eukaryota; kingdom Metazoa; phylum Arthropoda; class Insecta; order Diptera; family Sciomyzidae; genus Dichetophora; species Dichetophora obliterata. The sequence goes on along the minus strand of OY986438.1, from coordinate 69,062,143 downwards.
ATCTTTCTGAGAGCGCTTCTTTTGCTGTATCCAATATAGAAAAATAGAAATCAACTTTGAATTTGAGTGTTGCATCGACTATTTGATCGTCTGGTCCTTTGTAATTGAAAAGTCTTTTTTTGGTTCGTTTCCTTGACACTGGAAATTCAGGTTCAATTTCGTGCTCAGCTGCAAAAATGGTTGCTTCGTCAATGAATTTCTTAAATTTCTCATCAGTTCTACATTCATTAATAAATTTCTTTAAATTGTTCAAAGCATTAATTGATTCCGTTACACAAATATCACTCTGCTGCAACATTTTACTAACTACATTAATTTTAGAAAGCAATTCCTCCCAGATCCATAACGAGCAAACAAACTTAAAATCATTAATTTTTTCATACAATGTGTTGGCCATATGCTTCGTTTTCAAATCGACTCATCGTCGAGACTCATCGTTGATCAAAAACTCCAAACTTGATTAAATTAATGCAAATTGAAATCTCACAGGACGAATGGCATCAATTCTGCTCTCCCAGCGCGTGTCGCTTAAAGGTTTAAGTGTTAACTGTGGCACATTGTTTTTCAAAATATGCCATCTGTACGTTGACGATGAAAAGAACACATACAGTTCCTGAATCAAATCGAAAAAAATTTATGGTTTCTTATGTTATTTTTACTGCATCATTTACTTCTAGGTTCAACGAATGCGCTGCACAGGGAACAAAGAAAGCTCTTGGATTGTCAGTCAAAATCCTTTGTAGAACTCCTATTCGCTTTCCTCGCATGTTTGAGTCATTATCATATACTTGGCCTCGCATATTTTTCAAGTCCCGATCAAATTCTGGCAAAAGCCTATAGCACAGGAATTTATACAAACCTTCACCTGTTGTATCCTCTATTGGAAAGAAACCCAAGAAAAATTCTTTTACTTTCGGGGTGGTAGTGCAATCCGAGGTGCAATCTGTTACTCGTACGATGAAAGTTATTTGATTGACGTGGCCAACATCTGGCGTTATATCCAATGTAATTGAATAGTATTTGGCGCTTCGTAAAGTTTTTGTTATACTTTTCTTAATTTCTGAGGCAAGCAAATGAATGATTTCATTTTGAAAATGTACTCCTAGGTAATGAGGTACATTCGATTTTTTAGTTTTTATCTGACATTTTTGAATGGTTTGCACATGTTCCATCATCACTAGATCAAACTTACTAATCATCTCTACAGCTTTAAGAAAATTTCCGTTATGCTTTGTGAACAATGCACTTTCCGTGCCACGAAAAGCAAGGCACTGAACTGCGAGATATTGTATTATTTCTATTAAACGTGCTATAATATCGCGCCACCGTTTTTTCTCTAATTGATAAACACGTTGATTTGCATCATCGATTGTCGTATTTGTATTTAATCTTTTTTTTTAATGGTAACCATTTGTTGCTATTGGTAATATGATCTGAGCTTTGTTCATGTCTTGAAACATTGACAGCCAAGTGTCGCCAATCATTGAATCCTGTACTGGTTAGCTGTATTTGTTTCTTTCCAAAAATTTTACAGGGAAAGCAAAATACTACGTCGAGTTTCACAGAATACACCAACCAGAGTCGTTTTATTTTCTCATCATTTAATAAAACGCGTATATACCGGGTCGAACAGAATCTTCGATCAAATTCGTCAGCAGGAAAGTTCATTTCGATTTGAGTTGGTCTTTTCAACCAATATTTGGATGTTGAAATTCGATAGTAAACGAAGCCACGTTCCAGCGTCTGCAGAATCGAAGTCGCTGCACTCAACGATGTTATCTAAAACTTCTGGCTCGCCATTTTCGCTATCCGAAGAGGTACTTGCATCTATATCGTTAACCGTTTTAGCTCCTTGTTCAACTTTTTCTGGTTCTGTCGAAGATGATGTAGAGGGCGTCGCTGTACTTTGAGGTATTGGAAATTTATCCAAGGCTCCTCTGAGTTCTTCAATTCCGAGAGTCTTCTTCTTCTTTTGATTTCGATAGAATGCACCTGAAAGTCGCTTTGTCTTTCTCTCAGACATTTTGTTACTGTAATAAAAGTCACAACACTGAAGGTTTACAAAATCAATTTGAAATATTTGTTAACAATTTATTCATAAATCTATATTTCCATAAATTTATTTGACTGTCTCTTATTTATGGCATGTAAGAGATGTGCACGCGATGGTTTGCGTATCAATATTTTCTTTTTCGGGGAACTAAATATAAACTTGAGATCCAGGCGGAAAACGGCCGCAAGTTCTAGTTTTGAAATTAAATTGGAAATTACTTACCTTAATAATCTGCGAAGTCCAAAGACGTACAAAGTCCGCTCCAAGCACTAATGCACTTCTAGCTTATAGTATTGTGCGCTGGCTGAAAACAGATTGGCTGTGTTCAGCACACTTAAAGTCTAGGAACTTAAATTATTGTAACATGGTTATGCTGATACTGACAAGAAGTGTTGCCAATTTTTGGAAAAATGTGGAGATTTTAGCATTTAATCATTTATTAACCTAGGAATAGCTAAAAAATCGATAATTTGGCTGTTGATACTACTACTAACTACTTGTGTTGCCATTTGCAAATGCATCCGTAAAAAAAATGCAGATATTGTGGAACTAGGTTTTTTTTTCAAAATAGTCGGCCGCCCCCAAAAATCGGCCGCCTGCGTGCGGGCACGCACTGCACGCCTGGTAGGAACGGCCCTGCTGATATTCTTTGCGATATCCCACATCTAATGCATGCAGACGACTTAAAAATGTACCATGTTATCAAATCGGAAACAGATATAATTTACCTACAGTCGAAGCTGTCATCTCTTGAGCACTGGTGCAATCAAAATAAACTTTATCTTAACGTTAAGAAATGCTGCGTAATAACCTTCTCCCGTAAAAATTTGGTAACAAATGACAGTTACTTCCTCAATAGCATTGAACTTAAAAGAGTCAACCATATTGTTGATCTTGGTGTAGTCTTACACAACAATTTGCGTTTCAACTTACATTTTGATAAAATTGTATCTAGGGCCAGCAAACTACTTGGATTTATAAAACGGCGTGCAAAAGAGTTCAAAAATTTTTGGTTCACGAAGGCATTATACTGCACGTTAGTGCGCCCTATTCTTGAATATGGATGCATTATTTGGAATCCTGCTTTCGAATCACACAGTGAAAGACTTGAATCTATTCAAAATCAATTTCTGCTTTTTGCGCCTAGGAACACGTATAACCCCGGTGAGTAAAATTTATTGCCACTTTATGATTTTAGGCTTAGCCTTCTGAATTTAATGCCCTTTTCAACAAGAAGGACTTTACTTAGTTCATGTTTTACCTTCGATATCATTAACGGTGTTGTTGATAGCGAGTATATATCAAACAAGATACTATTCACCCCCTATGTCTAAATTAACTTTTAAGAAAAATCTTTCCAAGTTCCTATTTCCGTCATAATACCTTCCTTCAAGCAACTAAGTTTGAAATCTCAATCTATAATTAAGCATGCCCACTCCAAATCTTTTTTCCCTACTAAAAGCCCAATAATCCTGCGCTCTTCATTTATTGTCCTTTTAGACATTAAGAATTAAATGCTAAGATAATAAATAGCCAGTCCAATTCCCTATTCCCTTCTTAGATCTCTCCTATTCTTATCAAATAAAACTCTTAGCTATACTACTATGAATAAATATGTTAGCATGTAAGTTCCTTTTGTTTTTTCTTTTCTTCTCTCCTTTTTTTTACGTGTAATTGAATTCATGTCGATCAGGTGAGCGGATTACGCCCACATTGATTTGCATATCCTCGAACATCAAAACAAGGAAATGGGAGAAAGAAAAAAAAAAGAAAAAAAATAAACAAACCTGTTAGAATAGGTAATTTGCCTTGCTTGGCCAATAAATAAATAAATAAATAAAACATGCGTTGTCATAATTTTTCACATTAGTGCACACTTTCTTGCTTTGAATCTGTGCTGGTAGCGGGATATATGGTGGTCCTAGCTGTGGCGTGAATTTGTTAATGTTCACTTCCAAGTTACCGACTGCAGCCAACGCCCATCCACTATCCCGTTCTTGGAACTCTTCCAGGTTTTTCAAAATTGCATTTTGAACATGTTCAAAAAACCAAGCTCTAATATCCGTTTCCCGGTAAATCGCAACATTTTTCGTGTTCATAATTTCAATTCACTAACTTCTTCATTAGCTCTAGTGACTTGAAATTTACCTCAAAATATTTTATTCGCCTTAAGGGACGTAAATTTCGCTAAGGATTTTTTAACGATGCGCTAGAAGAGATCTACACAATCTGCCATGAAGCTCTGGGGATCTTTATGGATTAAATTAATTATGGCGACGGTACGTACTCTGAAAATAAAAAAGGTTTAAAGTAATATATTACATTAAATAAACATAAATAATATGGTAATGAAACTATTTTTTAAATTGAACTTGCCGTCCACCAAATGTTGATTCGATTTATTCAAATCGAATTCGAGTAGATGCCCAATTCGTTCTATTAGCCATTCGGGAAAGCCCTGAGCCAGTGTTAGAGTGGAGTACCTTTAACTTGGTGCGGTTACAAAATTCCGCATGTTGTACTCTGTTAAACTTCAACAGTTTTTGCCTTCCGTAAAATACCCCGAAGGGCAATGAAATGTGGTCTTTTATGGTCTGCATAACTAGCTCCCGATTTTTATGAGAATTTTCGCACAATGCTTCTGCGTTTTCTAAAATTTCATTGACGCGTGCACTCATTTTTAAATAATTCAATATAATTTTCAATAAATATGTTTAAATGATTTATGTTGCAGATCAAACATCGAATGGATGAAATACTCTCATAGAAATAGTCTTATGATGAGACTCAATCATTTATATACGGTCTCAAATAATAAATTATTCTTTAATCCTTATCTTCAATTTCAACAACAACATAGCACTTCAACCACCTAACCACGTTCCATCAGTTTAGAACAATTAGTCTACATATAGTATATATCCTCTCAACTTAGGCTCTTATGAGCTCATACGTCTCATGCTTACCTCCAATTTCAACATCAACATAGCACTTCAACCACCCAACCACATTCCACCAGTTCTGAACCACTAGCCTACTTATAGAATATATCCTCTCAACTAAGCCTTTTATGACTTCATACGTTTCATGCTTATTTTTAATTTCGACAACAACATGGTACTTCACTTTTATCTTAAACTTGTGGTTTTGGGTCCGCTTATTATGCTAACTATGAAGCAAATTATCATGGGCTTATCATCTTTAACTTGAAATTTGAAGCGTTTTAAATTCATAAACATATTGAATAAGCATACAAAAAAAATTAAACTTCTACACTGTTTCCTTATCTTAAACTTTCGGTTTTGGATCCGCTAATTACGCTTACTATGAAGCTTGGGCTTATCACCTAAAACTTGAAATTTTTGATTTATAAGAATAACAACACACTTCAGCCATCCTACTAATATTTCATATGTATACCCAGTAGTCCGCAGCATCATTAACGAACTTTTCTTGATGATTTCGGAATGTAACTTTCTGCGTGAACTGGACTTAACTGAAACTTAACTTGCCAAAACCTTCATACAAAATATAATGCAAAGCAGCAAAAAAGTCGTTTGTCTTGTGTTCTATCTTGCGGCGCACCGTGTCTCGAACGATCGCTTGAGCGCTCAAAACTATAAAATGCAAATTTTCAATTTTTTTTAACTTTTTTTGCATTCTAAATGAAAATTGTACAAGCTTTCAAATTTGCTTTAGTTTTTTATGTATCTTTAATACTTTTCGAGATATAGGGTTCGAAATTTCGAAAATTCTCATGGAATTATTTATTTTACACAATTTTTTTACTTCATTAAGCCAAAAAAGTAAGTAGGAACAATGAACAAGAGGAACAATGAACGGTATACGAGACATGAATCCTAGGATTATCACCTTTACATCCATAAATGAATTTTTGCCAACATCTGCCACCTGTTGAATAAACTTTTCATTTGAAGAAAAAATTACTAGATTTCATGGTTCGATGATTTCTTATAGTTATTTATCCGCTCATGGAAATAATTTTATCTTTTCTAAAATGTTCTTAAACGTTTCGATTTTCAATAAGTTAACGAAATTTCCTCAAGTTTCTGCCTATTGTTCGTTAACGAAACTTCCTCAATATTTCGATATTGGGTTCGTGCATGATAAGTCCCGACGTTTCAGCACTGCGTTCTTGCACGAATTTGAAACATTTATATTAAATTTTCGTCAGTGAAATGTATGGTCAAATCAGCATGTTTCGTTAAGGATCAGGAAAAATCGTACATGATTTATTTGAGATTTCTTCAAGACTGGAACTACTGGGTACATACATACAAATACATACATATACATACATTCGTCCGTCCATCCGCCCATCTTGCATGCTTATCACCAAAATATAACAACAACAATACACTTTAGCTACCATTCTGTCCATCTATCCGCCTTTTATGCTTATCTCCAATTTATAACAGCAACAACACGCCGCACGGTGGAGTGAGCCCATACAAAGGGTTGGACATCGCATATTGCTTTAAATAATTGATTGTAACTCTGAAACCATCAAATGGTATTTTGACCAAATTTTAAACATGTCTTCTTAAAAGAATTTCTCATTAAATCTTTTAACCTTTATGTACGTAGCTGGTCTAGGATACTCAAAAAATTCATGGTAAAAAGACACCATTTTTTTGGTGTTTAGCGATATTTCGTACCTGTATTTTATTACAAAATGTGTTTTTAAACAAGAATTTATTAGCTTATTACATTTAAAAAATGTGCAAAGACATCATACATCTGTATTTAAAACAAATTATATGTAATATTAAGAGCAAATACTGATTTATTTTTACCACACATCTGTTCAATCAAGCAGTTCAAGAAAATATTGTAGGTTTTTTTAAAAAAAGACTATATTTTTTTATATTAAAAAATATCAACTTTGAGGCTTTACGAAAACAAAAGTGCGCACTTAAAAATAAAAAAACGGAATTCAAATAGCCCAAATATATTTCTATCGAAATGTTTCGTTTCGAAAACGCCATTAGGATGTCTGCACTATTAACTAACCAAAGGGTTAACAGGGTTACGTGTGCGGAGACGCAGCTACTCTAGGCAGGCAGCAATAGAGTTTGAAGTGATGAAGAGACATCTAAATGTTTTATTAAATTGTTAGATAATAGGTCTGTTTCCGTACTCACACTGTGTGACTTGTGTGTCACTATTTTCTGTTTCCGTACTTTGTCTGTAAGAAATGGGAGAAAAAGAACAAGCATAAAATCGCTCTCTCGAGCATAGAATGTGCACAGAGCGTGCTTGAACTCAAGATTTCCAGTAAATTTAGAACAAGCATCAAGAAGAACAAGCATCAAGACGAATAAGCAAATGTCAAATGTTTGTTTAAGTTTTTCACAAATTGTGCTGCTAGAAATAAATTTACAAATTGCAGTTTCTGTTGGCCTTCCATTTTTAACTATAAATAAGTTATTTAAAGTAATTTTATAACTTAATACCATGGTATTAGTTAATAATTATACAATAAAAAAAGCTTAAAACAACTTTTCTTCACAATCAAATTGATCATTTTAATTGGCGTTTTTTAAGTTTGGTACGATTTTATAGCTTAAAAAAATTAACTTCACAAACAAAATTACGACAATTTCAATTGGCGCTATTTACGTTTGACTCGTCTACTGTTAGAATCAGCTGTTTTGTGCTCGAAACTTGCTAGAAGCTGTTTCCGTACTTTTGCCAATATTCTCAAATTTAATTTTTACTCTCTCCGTTCGAGCTTACCAGAAGTTACACAAATCTTACACAGTTAAGAGTACGGAAACACACCTTATTGCACAGGGTCACCGACCTTAGTGCCAAGCGACTGGATGAGCAAAGTTTTCATCTCATTTACGTCGTTCATTTGATCAAAGTCGTTCATTTCATCAAAGTAAACGCAACGTTAGCACGTTCAACCAAACGTTGATCACAAATAGACGAATTGTTTAAATGACTGTTAATTAATTCACATTGTGATTTACTAACGAGTAAATCCACACATTATTCGTGAAATATTTTTGTTCCATAGTTGCACTCAACGATATTGCATATATGTTGCAAAATTTGATTGAGTTGCTGCTTACTTTGTCTTCAGAAGATCTTTCTGTAATCCGGATCGAAGGCCAAGAAATAATTCTTGGGCAGTTCTAATCTGGAAAATTACAGCAAACGCCCATCAAATTAATCAGCAGTCACCAGTTTTACTTGCAAATGTATAATAAACTAATAAATCTCGTCGTCAAGCCATCGAGACCCAAAAATTATACCGTAATTTTTGAAATTACTTAGAATAATTCCAATTCATATATATTATATGGGCCAATATTAATAACAATGTCATGATTTTTTGGAGGTTTTTTGGCCAGTGCTTTTTAAACTGCAATCAAACAAATGAACCAATTTTGTTCCCAAAGCTTCATCGCTTATTTGGCGACTTCCTCAGGGGATTTTTTTTATTGCTTTAAAAACACAAAATTTAAACAACAATTAGATCAACAATTAAAGCTTATGTGATATAAACATTAGAATTACAGATATCGGTTTTATAAAACATTTTAATTTTAGCACTAGTTATTATAACTTTCACGTACATTAAACATTTAACATAACAATGATAAAACATTCAAATTTTGAGACTCCACGGTTTTAAAACAATAGCATAATTGTTATTAATGTTTTCAGTGTCTTTTTTGTAGTTCATTGCTTCTTGCTGGATGTGTAGACTTTCCAATGTCAATCTTTTGTTGTAGTTTTTCTCCATGTTTAAAATTCTTACTTTGTCCACATCAGTCGTGTGATCCGTGTCTAGCATGTGTTGAGCCAGTGCTGTAGTCATTTTTTTGTTTCTTGTCTCTTTTGTGTTCTGAGAGACGGGTTTTCAATGATCTCTTCGTTTGTCCAATGTATACTTCGTCGCATTTTGTTTGTTCTCCGTTTGAATCAGGGATGATATTTCCAATTTTCGGTTTGGTACTTAGCCGTTTTTAAAAAGTACTAAATTAAGAAATAAAATAAAAATTTGCAAGAAGTTTTAGAAGCTTAAAAGGGTTTTTTCAAACGTGAAGTTTGTAGTGCCTGGTTACAATAAAAATTAATGATTTGATATTTTTTAGTAGCATACAAGGCGTTTACACTAGTACAGCAGTAGTACAGTTGAAGGACAGTTGAAATAAATTTAAAACTTTTTATCCATTTAAACTTACTTTTGCAACAGTCGCAACTTTTTTGACAGTTCACGAGACAGAAGCTAGGACAGTAATAACATCAACTATATTGAAGAACAGAAAAGATAAAAATTTCAAAGAATTAAACAAATTGCAATTTATATTAACTGTTTTGTCAATTGTCTGTATGCACTTCACTGACTTCATTTTGAGCAATTTTTGACAGTTAATACGTGTATGGGCATTTCCACAGAAAAGTCTGCCGTGACCAAAAAATTAAAACTTATAAAAAACTTATTGTTTTATAATATTATCCAAGAAAAAATATGTTATTTTCATAAATTTAAGCAATTTAAACGTAAATTCATTTATCATGATGATCAAATCGTCTGCACTGATTCACAAATGAAGTTTTTCTTTTTCGTAAATGTCTAGTAAACGTTTCGTAAATTTTTTGGTTTTAGTCCTATGTTATGCTGGCGCTTATGGGCTCGTCGCGGTCATGCTTTGTTGTTGTTTCAATGTAAATTCAAAACTTTAGAGCTAGAGCGAGAGCGAGAGAATAAATTTTGACCACCACGGTCACCAAATGATTTGACAAAAATATGTAATCATGGGATCAAAACAGTGTTGCGTTGTGGAATTATTCACAACATTTGTGTTTAAGGATGAAAATAGTACACTTTTAGTAAAAAATGTATGAAAGCTGTAAGGAAACCTGCTATATAGCAACAAACGTCGGTTGAAAAAGTACTAAAAGTAGCAAATAGTGTTTTGGTGTCCAGGAATCTTATGATCATCAGCATTATATACTTTCGTCACAGAGCTCATCAGACGTAAAAAAAGAATGTAATAATGGCCTTAGTAAAAATTGAAGGCATTGGCTAAAGATAATGGATAAAATGGTTGGTGCAAGCAAAAAAATACATTAAATTTCTTTTTTACTTACTAAATTACATAATTTCTTAACAACCTAATTACTTAATTATCCAATTGAACTACAATGGAAATTTAAGGGCAGGTTCCCATCTCGAGCTACGAAAACACGGTGATGTTCATGATTTTTTCATAGAAGAAGTAAATGAACACCTTGAATTTTTGCCAGTTATTAATTGCTATTTAAAGTGTAGAAAAATGTTTTTTAGTGCATAAATGTGTAATGTGAAGTGTCAATACGCCGCCAAATGTCACGTTGAAAAAAGGTACCTAAACGGTCTACATACCACAGAATGTTCATGTGATTTGATATAAAAAAGCCAAACAATTTTCTAAATTATATTATTTTTATTAGAGGTTGATCCTATGATTTCAATAAATAATTGAAAATAACAAAAATGGCGGACATTTAAATTTTAAGTTGCGTTTTTTTCACATTTTGCGTTCTTTAAATTTATCTAAAAAAAAACCCGCCCAATATTACCTTAGTTAAGGTTTTGGAACCAATAAATTGTATCTACTTTAAAAAAAAATCCAAGTCCGTTCACAGAGTAGCTCTTGAGGTATTGTGGAGACCAGTTTTAAAACATGATTTTTCAAAAAACCAAAAAGCCTAATAAAAAAACCAAAGAAGATTTTTAAATTTGACTACTTGGAAAATAAATTTATATATTTTTTCAAATCCTTCTAAGAAAAGTTGTATACACTAACAGCCCTATTCTGGCAAATTAACAAATTGATAACCAGTATTTTGAATATTTCTATGTGTTTGTTGTTTTCAAAACAAATTTTGAAGCTCAAAAATCAAAAGTTGTTTATGAAATTGTCAATAACTGAAAAGCAGTTGGAAATTTTTATCAAAATTTTTTATTTTTGAGCTTCAAATTTTGTTTTGAAATCAAAAAATTACAACAAACACATAGAAATATTCAAAATACTGGTTAACAATTTGTTAATTTGCCAGAATAGGGCTGTAAGTCTTGCCCTTGTCTTGTAATTTTTTTTTTTTTACAAATCATACGCAACGGCAGTTTGGAAATTCCCATATGCAATGTTGACTGTTTTAATAGCAATGCCTAGTGTAAACTATGTGTAAGATAAAACAAGTAAGAACGTTTTTTTACAATATTTGTAAAAAGTACTGAAATCATTGCGGGGATACTGCGGTACTTTTGAAAAGCAACAAGTACTGAATTCAGTACTTTAGTACTGAATTTCTCATCCCTGGTTTGAATCTTTTCCGCCAGCGCAAGCTATCATGTAAACAAGTCCGCTCTTTTCTATGTTGTCTATTTTAGATTTTGTGTTAGGGTATATGTTGTTGAGTGTTGTGTAAGATTTGTATCCAAAAATTGTGTTGTCATCCCTCACCATCGTCTTTATGTTTCTTTGGTCTATTAGTGTGGGTATGAATGCTATGCTGTAGTTTTTCTTATCAAGGCTGCCAGATATTTTATTTTGTTGTATTGTGTTGGGATTTTTTTCATTATGTTGCCAACATAATAATCTTATGATTTTTTTGAGGTTTTTTGGCCAGTGCTTTTTAAACTGCAATCAAACAAATGATCCAATTTTGATCCAAAAACCAACGTAATGGAAAAATTCCAACACAATACAACAAAATAAAATATCTTGAATACACAATACTTTTTTGTTTTAATAAATTCTTAGTATTTCGCAACAAAAACAACTTTTCTAAATTGTTTGTACTTCCTTTTTTAGATATAGCAAAGTGCCTGTGGATCTATCGAGTACGGCTTGCGGCATCAATTTCAAGAATGCGAATTATAAATTCAGCTTTTAAGCTTTCTGACCTTTTACCGATTCATCTTCAAAATGAAAAAGTAGCAATTGCAGCTGCAAATCCTATAATAAGCGGCTGGATCAATCCATTTATATTGAGGTAAGCTAAATAAAACAACAAGAACATGAAAAAAATCGATATGTACGAAAAACTAGATCTCAAATTCAAAGTGAAAACTTCTTATGTGGGTATTTGAATACTTCCTACTATATGAGTTGAAGCAATGACTTTTTATGTACCTATAAGGCTTTTGTACCTGCCAGCAAGCGTTTGAAAAGTGTTTATTTCATGGCATGGTGTACATGGTGTACATTGCGTTTTACGCTATTTTGGCCACAGTTCAGATACCAATTCTCTAATTCTCTAATAGAGTGAAACTATTTAAAGAGGCAAAATGTGATGTCGAGTTGAGCAAAAAGTCGAATGGGAAGTGGATCTATTTGAACACCCTTAAGAGTTTCAGGATTAATTAGTATTTCATGACTTTAATGCACATTATTATTGTTTATGTTGAAACACTTATGGCCTTATTTTTTAAAATGATCGATCTGACTTGCGTCAAGTCAAATAAGAATTTTTGTGGGTAAACAAATATAATCGAAAACAATAAACAAATAAAAATTTAAAATCATTTGTGAGAAAAACTTTTCAGTTCGTGATGTTAAGTTCTATTCTGTGCCTCAAAAGGAGGCTCGTCGCCAGAGGTTGATGCGGCGTGATGCTGAGAGAATAGTCGTTTGTTTGAGAAAAACATTTTACAGAGCAAGACCTTTGTCAAAATCTTCATACAAGATCATTGATGCCTGGTGCAGTGCCATCATTGACTGCAGAGTCCAACTGGAGAAAGTGCATGAACCATTTTCTAAAAAGACATTTTCATATTTTCCTTTTAGCTAAAATTAAATTTTATTTGTATTTTTTTTCTTCTTGAAACATATGAAGACATGAGTGGATGAAGGTGGTTTGTCGCAAAATTTTAATTTCGAGAAAATTGAGTTCAAAGTTTCGCATTTGTACTGAAATCTATACTAAGTTCAACTTTGTGAAGAAGTTATTTTCTAAACTAGCAAAAAACCTTGGTTGTTTTAAGGTTTAAAATTGTTTGTATGTACATTACATCTTCATCCATGCAAGTTAACACAACCCATTATTCAGCATCTAAATGATAGATGTAAACAAAATTGTGAGTAATAAATTCAAGAATGGCTTTGTTTACTAGACTCTTTCTTTAGGCCAAATTTGTGGTTTCAGCAAAATATTCTGGCTGACGCAATATTTTATCTTGTGATGAAATTGGTTTGCTTCAAAATAATTCAATCATGCCATACACAATTGTGTTTACATTAAAACACTTTAAATAGACAAACAATAGAATTTAAGTTTCAGTTTGATTACAGTATTAGAGTCCTGCAGTTGAAGTTCTTATTTGATAGTCATAAGTAGAAGATAATAAATAAAAACTTTTTAAAAACCCTAATTAAATTAGAGTTTAATTAATTGGTGACCGAGCAAGGAGCGGTGATAAAAATTTCGCGGCACTTTTAGTAACTTACGGTTCGACTCCGAAAAATATGGTATGGATACCAAGTTAAAAAAAAAAGTGAAAAACAGTCAGAAAAAATAGCACAGTGCATAAAAAAAACACTTAGTGCAAATTGTGGAACGTGTGACATAATAATACTTTATGTCAACGGTATTGTCACACGAAAAAAACTGACTTAGTCCACCAAACAAAAAGTGGGCCAGTTTATTTTTGAATTTCACCAAACTTTAAAACGAGTACCTCAGAAAGAGTGAAAAGTAAAAAAACAAAACACTAAAATACAAAAACTTAAAAACAAGAATAATATAGCAGACAGCAGACGCCAGAAGCCGTATCAAATTAAATTCGAAGCTGACGATTGAAGCTGCAAATAATCTGACAAACAATCGATTATCTGATGATCACTTCCGGAACAGGATCTGACGTCAAGTTTCAGGAAAAATATAGTAAGAAATATATATAAAAAATATATTATTAAAATTTATATAAGAAAATTTATATAAGAAAAAAAAACAAATATTTAATTTAATTCATAAGAAAAAAGGATATGAAAAATTATTATATTGTGATTATTGTGGAGGAAACCACAAAGCAAAAAGTTGTCCATATATTTACAAAAAATAAAAAATTGGATAAATTCTTGAATATAATTATTTTAAACTGGACCAAATAATAAAATTTTTTGAAAAAATTAATACAGGAACTATAACCCAGGAATTAATCACTCGATTAATAGCACCCAATACAGCTAGCTTAAAAACTGAAATAAAACAATTAAAAAACCAACTTAAAATAGTGACAAGGTCAGACTCAGTGACTGAATTCGTAAAAGAGGCAATTGACGATTCAATTACCTGTACCGAAACATTAGATATAATCAAATCATTGCTAGAATTTTCTGGAAATGGGTACGTTAGTTGGAGAGAAGCTGCCCATAATACACTTAGTCTATATAATAAAGGCAGTAGAAAATATTTCGCTGCACTTACAATTGCTGACAATTGCTGGAGGAAACCACAAAGCAAAAAGTTGTCCATATATTTACAAAAAATAAAAAATTGGATAAATTCTTGAATATAATTATTTTAAACTGGACCAAATAATAAAATTTTTTGAAAAAATTAATACAGGAACTATAACCCAGGAATTAATCACTCGATTAATAGCACCCAATACAGCTAGCTTAAAAACTGAAATAAAACAATTAAAAAACCAACTTAAAATAGTGACAAGGTCAGACTCAGTGACTGAATTCGTAAAAGAGGCAATTGACGATTCAATTACCTGTACCGAAACATTAGATATAATCAAATCATTGCTAGAATTTTCTGGAAATGGGTACGTTAGTTGGAGAGAAGCTGCCCATAATACACTTAGTCTATATAATAAAGGCAGTAGAAAATATTTCGCTGCACTTACAATTTTAAGGAACAGAATTAGCCAAGAGGCAAACGACGTACTTACTAACCACGGAACATCACTAAATTTTGACGCAATTATAAGCAGGCTGGACTTTGCTTACGCCGATAAGCGACCTACTCATATTATCGAACAGGAGTTAAGTGTCCTTCGACAAGGACATCTTACTATAATGGACTACTACAATCTAATCAACAAAAAATTGACTCTTTTAATAAACACAACCATTATGAATATGATTGAACCACGGCAATAATACTCCATTAAAAAAGGTATTAAATGACACACATCGGAGAAATGCCCTTCGAGTTTTTATTACCGGGGTTAATGCACCCCTTTCCAATATTCTATTTTCACTATCTCCTGGAAATCTCCCCAACGCTCTTACCAAAGCTCAAGAGCTGGAATCAAATAATATGAGGGCAAACTTTGCCCTTCAATTTAATAAAAATATGGGATCAAATGATCCTAATAGATTTCAAAATAATTTAAGATATCCACAAAAAAATAATCATAGACAAAATAATCTCTTTGGTCAAAGAGCTAACAATGATTTCTCACAACCAAAGTCGGAACCTATGGATGTTGACAGAGGTTCTTTAATGTTTAAACAACAAACAAATTATAATAAGCCACCTAATAATTGGCATCAAAATCAGAATAATATTAGACCACATTTTAATCAACCAACCTATAATACGTATAGGTCAAATTTTCAAAATAATCCACAACAAAGAAATAATTACGCAGAAAAAATACCATTTCTGCGCAAAATCAACAAGCAAAGCACCAAAGGATAAACCAAATTAATGAAAATGCTTTTTTAGGCGAAGACTTAACCTTTCTTACATTTACGCTACCAGCAATAAAACAGGACGAAGGTTTAAAATATTAATCGACATAGGAGCAACGAGTTGCTATTGCAGGCCAAATGTGTTAATGGACAGACAAGAGTTAGTAATTAAAAAAAGAGTAAAAACAATTAATGGACAAACAATTATAACATATTATTTAGAACTAACATTATTTAATATTAAAGAAAATTTTATGAAATTATTTTAGACTTCGAAAAAGAAACTCTTATTTATAATAATAGTATTTATCAAATACATTTGCTCGAAAACGAAGAAGTTAATTTGATAAAAGAAAAATATAAAAACGAAAATAAATATACATTGGGAATCGATAGTCCTAAAGCGCCAGCCGATGGTTTTTCCGGCAATTACATTAATAAAAAAATAAATCTGGGATGCAACAATCCTAGAACGCCAGCCGAAGTATATACCGGCAGTATTATTTTAAACAAATTAAATAAAAATTCTTTAGGATATAGAAATCCTATAGCGCCAGCAGAAGGTTTTACCGGCAACATAAATACAATAAATAATTTTGGAAAAAAATATTTCAAAAAAGTCTGTCGATGATAATTCCGACAAAGAAAATAATAAATTAAGAGAATATATAAAAACGAAATTAAGTTAAAACACTCATATATAAATTTAAAATTACCTTTCTTAACGGGTGTAAGAGCAGAAATTCGGACTATTGTTGAAACTCCTATATGGAGTAAACAATATCCTTACCCGCTTTCTGTAAATTCGTTTGTTAATAATGAAATATAAAAAATGTATTTTGCTACAGAATAATACGTCACAGCAAAAGTCCATATAGTTCACCCATTTCGGTTGTTCCAAAAAAAGGACTAAGCCCCGATGAACACAAAAGCTTAGAATGGTAATCGACTACAAGAAATTAAACGAACAAACAATTTCAGATCGATACCCCTTACCCGACGTAAGCGTTATACTTTCCAACTTAGAAACTTTAAAATGCTTTTCAACTATAGATTTAGAGTTATGATTTTATCAAATTTTAATGAATGAAAATCACATAGAAAAAACAGCGTTTTCTATTAATAATGGAAAATATGAGTACCTTCGTTTACCATTCGGATTGAAAAATGCTCCAAGCATTTACTACGTAAATATATTGGAAAAATATGTCACGTCTATATCGACGATATCATAATTTATTCAAATAACTTAGAGCAGCGTTTCTTAACCTTTTTCACTCCGCGGACCCCTAGAAAATCACGCACAAGTTCAAGGATCCCCTTAATAAAAACACAGGAATAAATTTTGGACAAGTTATTTTAGTACTGAAAAAAATTTGCATTTTTATAAAAATTAAAAATTCTGTATTAATGTGAAGGTTGGTGCTGCTTTTTTTTTAAACTAAATTAGTAATATTTGGGTTGATGTTTTTACTTAAATGTAATCTCAAATCTGATTCCAATTGTAATCTGTTTCTGTGTTTGTTTTTGGTGTATACAAGAGCAGAGAATGCCTTTTCACAGAGGTATGTGGACGAGAAAAGCAGTAAATATTTTAGTGCTTCTTCTGATATTTCTTTATAAACATTTTTTGAATTTACTCAAAAACTTGATAAAGACGATTCTTTCAAATTACGTTTTAAAGCTGAATCACATGATATTTCTATTAATTGATTTTCCTGTACCGTTGTTAAGCCGATTATATCTAAAACATCTGCGTTGAAAGGGTCTGCTATCCAGTTTTTATTTGGAAAAGAAGACGTCAATCCGCGGAGGTTTTTAATCATTTGCTCTTCTACTTGCGTTGGCAACATTTCTCCACCAGAGGATTCCAAAAACGCCACCAGTGTAGGAAAATGATTATAGTTTTTTTTAATTGTACGATTAGTCCAAAAGCCAAGTTTTTTATCATAGCTTCTATTTTATCTTCAACTTGGAAGATGTTCAGCTCGTTCAGGGCACTAAAGATATCAGCCAAATATGCCACCATTGTAAGCCATTCAAAGTTACTGAAATGATTAGCATGTTTATTGACGCTGCCAACAGAATTATTTAAAAAAACATTCTAGTCTCATCTCTCAGCTCAAAAACACGCAACACGACTTTGCCACGAGACAACCAAAGAACCTTAGCATGCAATAAAAATTGAATGTGAATGCTGCCCATTTCTTCACATATCATACCGAAAATACGGGAATTTAGAGGCCTGGCTTTAATAAAATTCACGACTTGCACTATGTCGTTCAAAACTGTTTTTAATTTTTCTGGCATAATCTTAGCAGCTAATGCCTCTCTATGAATGCAACAGTGATGCCAGATAATAGATGGATTCATCTTCTTCACGCGAGTTACAAACGAGGCAATTAATATTAAATTACAAGAAATTGTTTCAAAATATGGAAACAATAAAAACTGAATATTTATTGCCTCATTGCAACAACCCAAATCATTTAACACTTAAATTCAAACATATTTGTCAATTCAAAATATGCAGCTAAGCAACTCCAAATATCATGTTACTCTTTTTTTAACTGCACCAACAAACCCAGAGACCCACTTAAGTGTTTTGTAACTTCATAAACATTTTGTAATCTTCATTGTACTGCAACGAAGAAAGAAGAAAAGAAGAAATTCTCATACATTGATATGTTTGTATTGATAAAACTATTGGTATATTTTAAGTAGCATTTATTCTGTTAGTTGTAAGAAAGTTTAGTTTTAGTTTTGATCTGAATAAAAGAAGTTGTGTTTTAAAAAACATAAAGTGTCTTTTATTAAAAAGGACTTTATAACTGGCGCAGTCGGTTACAAATAATTCCGAAGAATTATTAAAAAGAACTTTAGAACTGGCTACAAATAATTCCGAAGAATTATTAAGAAGAACTTTATTAAAGAAAAATTATCTAAAGTTTTTGATTAAATTAAAAAGTGTCCAAAATGAATTCGGAACAACTTCTTACCACTATGAACAACCTAGAAGAGGTCATAAAAAAACAACAGGAGCAGATTCTCCAACAACAAAATATTATACAACAGCAGCAGCAACAAGAGCAACAATTTGCACAACACCTACAAACACATCAACAATCGACATTGTCAATGGCCGCATTCTAGCCGAAAAAGTGCTCCACAACTGTTCCACAACTTTCGGGCTGAATGGTATGCTCTCACAGAACATGTTCCTTGAGATGTCACAATTTATATAGCGAAAATATTTTATGCTACTTCGCTACTTGAGCACTTTTTCGGCTAGAATGCGGCCAATGCTACAACTAACTCCAGCAACAATTCTCGATCAATTCAGAGCAGTCAAACCATTTGGAAAAGGACATGTTCTTACTTCTTTCATCAAATCAGTGGAAAAAGTGATGCAACTATGTGGTCAAAACCAGGATTTGTACAATTTTGGATTGCAGATCATCATCAACGAAAAACTTTTAGGAGAAGCTGGGAATTGCGTCACGACACTAGGAGACAACGCAACATGGGATGAAGTCAAGGAAAAGCTGAGACAACAATTTCAACCAAGAAAAACTTACTCAGAGGTATTCAATTATTGTAGGAATATTAAGGTATCAAATTTAAGAGAATTATTTGAAATATTTAGCAGTGCAAAATACGAAATAAACGAAATATTCGAATACGACATTGTGAAACCAAATATTTATAGTGCAAATCACGTTGACAGAGACTTAGCGGATATTTTGTTAAACAAAATTGACGGACAATTTAGGGCAAACATCGACAATTGCAATTCACTTAACGATATAATAAATAAATTCACTTTACTAAGAATACTGGATGACCCAAGGACAATAGACTATAGGCACAAAAAACAAAATCAAAATAACAATAGTTCTGGTCAATATCAAATAAATAGAAATAGTTCTGGACGCTATATTCAAAATAATAATTTTGGACGATATCCACAAAATAATAATTCTGGACGATATCCACAAAATAATAATTCTGGTCGATATATTCAAAATAATAATTCAAGACAATACAGACAAAACTATAACTCTCAACAACCCAGACAAAATCTGCAGAACCAAAGAATTGAAATTGAACACATTCAGGAGGACGACATAAATTTTCAAAACGAGCCTCGGAATGTAAACTGCCAATAATAAAAATTCACATTGGTAACGAGAATATAAAATGCTTAGTTGATACAGGCTCAACTACAAGCATTATACAACCTAACGTATTAATTAATTTTCCACTACAAAAACTAAAAGAACCAAAAATATTTTCGACAATTAATGGTTTAAACAAAATTACCAACGAAAAAATTACTCCAATACCAAGAGAATTTCAAAAAGCAGGAACCATATCTTGGAAAGTGGTTAATCTTCATAATCGAAATTATGATGCTATTATAGGGCAAAATGTATTAACAACTTTACAAGCAAGAATTGATCTGGAAAACAGGTTTCTAGAGATAAAAGGGAATAAAATATTTTTTTTAGATAGTCCGTACCCATTCGATATCGAAAGTATACAAACGTTAGAACCCATTAGTAACCGCTTAATGGAAAATATAAATTTAGATCATATTAATTCAGAAGAAAGATTAAAGTTACAGAATCTTTTACAACAATTTGAAGATTTATTTTACTTTGAAATCGATAATTTGTCTTTTACCCATGAATTCCAACATGAAATAATAACTAAAAACTGTCAGCCTATTTACTCAAAAATATATAGATATCCACGAGTTCACGAAGTCGAAATTGAAAAACAAATCTCGGAAATGCTAAAACAAGGCATAATAGTTGAAAGCAACTCACCTTTCAATAGCCCTCTTTGGATTGTCCCCAAAAAACTGGACAATTCGGGTACAAAAAAGTGGAGAATCGTAATCGATTACAGGAAATTAAATGAAATCACACTTTGTGATAAATTTCCAATTCCAAATATCGAATCAATTTTAGATAAATTGGGCAGGGCACAGTATTTTACTACATTAGACTTGGCCAAAGGGTTTCACCAAATTTTAGTGAAACCCGAAGATAGAAAAAAAACAGCTTTCTCTACTCCTTTCGGACACTTTGAATTTACCAGGATGCCTTTTGGATTAAAAAATGCACCTGCAACATTTCAAAGATTGATGAATTCAGTCCTGAGAAAGCACATTAACAAAATCTGCGTAGTATATTTAGACGATATCCTCATCTTCAGCACAAGCTTAGAAGAACACTTAGAGAATATCAGACAAGTATTTAACACACTACGTAAGGCCGGTTTAAAAATCCAAATAGACAAATGTAATTTTATGTGTAAAGAAACACAATATTTAGGACACATTTTAACATCGGAAGGTATAAAACCAAATCCGGATAAAATAAGCGCAATAAAAGACCTGAAATTACCACAAACCCAAAAACAAATAAAATCGTTTTTAGGAATTACAGGCTACTACAGGAAATTCATCAAAGATTATGCTAAAGTAGCATACCCAATAATAAAATATCTTAAAAAGGATTTAAAAGTAAATAAAAATGATCCAAACAATATATCAGCATTTGAAAAATTAAAAACAATCATTACTGATTACCCCATCCTAAGATACCCAAATTTCAATAAACAGTTTAAACTCGTCACCGATGCAAGTAATTTTGCTTTAGGCGCTGTTTTGATGCAGGACGGTCATCCTATCTCCTATGCGTCTAGAACACTTAATGACCACGAAAAGAATTATGCAACGGTAGAAAAAGAACTTCTTGCTGTAGTTTGGGGAGTGCAGTACTTTAGGCCATATTTGTTTGGTAAAGAGTTTATTCTTCATACTGATCACCAACCACTGAAGTGGTTACAAGCCAAACACTCAGGAAAGGATATAAATCCAAGACTCCAACGTTGGCTAATACAACTTGGAGAATATGATGCTAAAATCGATTATATTAAAGGAAAAGATAATAAAATAGCAGATTTTCTTAGTAGAATTGATACAGGAAGCCATAAGATAAATTACCTAGAAAATGATGATAATGATTCTTTGGAAGTTCAAACAGTTCACTCTCAAGAGGAAGAAACATTAGATCATATACCCATTTTAGATACCGTTGTGAACAGATTTAAGACACAAATAATTCTCGTAGAACATAAAACTCAAGAATTTGAAATTATAGATGGCAAGAAACGCATATATATTCAACAGGAAGAAATACCACACGATATTTCCGACATACTAAGAAGACATATTAAAGATGGAAAAACGGGAATCTACTCATATTTAAATGATAGATTTTACCATCAGGTACAATTAAAAATAATTGAAATGTATTCTCAATACCATAGAATAAAACTTGTTAAATGTAGTCACCTTGCTAAAGATATGAGGGACGAACACGAAACACTAAAACAAATTTCTTTATATCATACAAAAGAATCTGGTCATTCAGGCATAGAAGCAACTTACGAAGGAATAAAAAGAAAAATATTTTTCCCAAACTTAAAGATCTTCATAACAAAAGTAATTAATAACTGCAATATTTGTACTGGAGCAAAATATGACAGAAACCCAATAAAAAAGAAATTTGGAAGAACAGAAACACCAACTGATGTTAACCAAATAATTCACATAGATACATATGTCAACAGCAAACATTCATTTATCAACTTTATTGATAAATTTTCAAAACACGCTGTTAGTCTCTATTTAGAAGATAGGAATAATCAAACCTTGATCGAAAAAATAAGACTCTACATCTCAATTAAAGGAAAAATGAATAAAATCATAAGTGACAACGAATTTAACAGCATAAATGTAAAAAACTTTTGTAGAGAAGAAGAAATAGAAATACATTTCGCAAAACCAAACAGTCATACAGGAAACTCAGACGTTGAACGCTTAAATAACACACTTACAGAAAGACTTAGGGCACTTAACCTTGAAAACAAGCTACCAATTAAAGAACAAATGGCAAAAGCAATCGAATACTATAATGCTTCGTACCATTCAACTATAAAATGTACACCGTTTGACGTAGAAAATGAAAAAGTTAGTAAGCAGACAATAAAAACAAATACTACAAAACAAAAGACTAAAGCCATAACAAAACGTAACGAAAAAAGAGAAGACTACACAGAAAATAGAGAGCGAGGGTTCATAAAAAACTACACAAATCTGAGACATAAAGAACAACCAAAATACAGAAATTATTTACTACGAAATGTTCATGAAAGTAACATTAAACGACCGTTTAAATTTGCAGATACCAACCTTGGGGTTCGCAACAATAATAATATTGCTAACAACGACAACAACAGTAATGGAAATGCAAATCAGCCCGATTTATGAAACATCTGGATACGTTAAAATTAAACTAAACCAGGTAGAAATAGTAAACCAAACAACCACTGTAATACACATTATAAACACAAACACAATTATTGATATTTTAAATAAAATACAACTTAACATTGACCATTTTAATGAAAATAGTAAACAACTTTTGCAAAATGAAATAGATTTAATAAAATCAAAAATTCGTACAATTATTCCAAACAAAACCAGAACAAAGAGAGGATTACTTAATTTCGTGGGTTCAGCTCACAAATGGCTTTTTGGCACTATGGACAATGACGATAGGGAGGAAATTCTGGAACGCTTAGAAATATCAAATAAAAACTCGCACAACGCAATAGAAACAATTAACGAACAAATACAATTAAACTCACATTTTAATGATACGTTCAATATTTTACAAACAGCTATAGAAGAGGACAGAATAAAAATGAAATCAACTGTTCTAAATATAAAATCGCAAAATAACGAAATTTTAAGAAAATTGCTTTACACCGACCAGCTGTTGAAACTTAAACACCTAGAAAGAAAAATAGACCAAATTCAAGATAATATAGTAGCAGCAAAAAATAACATAGTCCACCCAAGTATATTGACTTCGTCAGAAATAGAAACATTTAATATAGATTTTTATAAACTGAAACTTCTCAAGGTAGGAATAATGGACTATAAAGACAATAGTATTATTATTGCTATACAGATACCACAATCATTTATAAGGACAGACCTTAACATAATAACACCAATTCCGAATTCGAAGTTCATGCAAATAATTCAAAATCAAGAATTCGTTATAAATTACAATAATCAAACATTTACTTTCGAAGAAAATGTAACGCTAAAACATTTAAAGAAAAGTAAAAATTGTATTTTAACAAATAATTGCGAATATAAATTTAATAACAAAACAGACACACAACTATTGGACGAACAAACAATACTAGTAACGAATGCATACAACCTCGAAATAATACAAAATTGCGATAATAGAAACATTACTCTTACAAAAAATAATTTAGTAACATTTAGTAACTGTAAAATACAAATGGGGGAGGAAAACTACGAGAACCACATAGAAATAATCCAAGACAGATACTTTTACTCGAACGAAAATACAATTAATAAGACAGAAATAGCACCCATTCACTTCAACAATATCATTACAGAACATTATAATAATATAAGAAAAATCGAAGAACTAAATTATCATAAGAACATCTCTTATGGAATAAATGTAACATTAGTTTTAATTATACTTGCTGCAATATTTATGTTAATAATGTTTAAGAAAAATAAAGTTAAATTTGTAAGCAAACAAAAATTTATAACTAATGAGATCCAGGAGAATCTCAGATCAAATGGGGGAGGAGTTACAAACGAGGCAATTAATATTAAATTACAAGAAATTGTTTCAAAATATGGAAACAATAAAAACTGAATATTTATTGCCTCATTGCAACAACCCAAATCATTTAACACTTAAATTCAAACATATTTGTCAATTCAAAATATGCAGCTAAGCAACTCCAAATATCATGTTACTCTTTTTTTAACTGCACCAACAAACCCAGAGACCCACTTAAGTGTTTTGTAACTTCATAAACATTTTGTAATCTTCGTTGTACTGCAACGAAGAAAGAAGAAAGAAGAAAAGAAGAAATTCTCATACATTGATATGTTTGTATTGATAAAACTATTGGTATATTTTAAGTAACATTTATTCTGTTAGTTGTAAGAAAGTTTAGTTTTAGTTTTGATCTGAATAAAAGAAGTTGTGTTTTAAAAAACATAAAGTGTCTTTTATTAAAAAGGACTTTATAACTCGCGCGCCTGACGTCCTGTTCGTGTACCGGTCATAGCCCGAGCACCGTCGGTACTAACAGCCACACATTTATCCCACGGTATTTCATGAGTGGACATAAAGTTGTTTAATATTTCAAATATTGCTCACCTGTAGTATGCGAAGGCAGAGGCCTACAGAATAGAAAATCCTCAATTATTTTTCTAAAAATTTCTGTTATAATCATTAATTAAAAAAAAAAAATATAAAAAAAAATTCAGCTGTCCCTAGATTAGACGGCGGACCCCCATATATATACTTGCGGACCCCCAGGGGTCCGCGTACCCCAGGTTAAGAAACGCTGACTAAGAGGATCACACAAAAGATCTAACAATAATAATTGAGACTCTGAAAAAGCTCACAATAAAATTTCCTTAGAAAAATCAAAGTTTTATGAAAAACAAGTAGAGTTTTTAGGCTATATAATAGCACAAAATATTATTAAAACTGACCCAAAAAAATAGAAACTATCACTAATTTTCCAGTTCCAAATACATTAAGGCAACTCAGAAGTTTCCTTGGTATGACCGGTTATTACCGAAAATTTATTAAAGATTATGCTTCAATTACAAAACCCCTTTTGTATTACAAGCATCTTTCTGGCGAGAATGGAAGAATTTCGCAATATTAGTTAAACAAAAATAGAAATACGTTTAGACCAAGAAGGAATTCTAGCTTGTGAAAAACTCAAAAGTCTACTAAATAATGAGGTTGAATTGACCCAACCAAATTATAATAAAAAATTTGTTCTAATTACAGATGCTTCTAATTTAGCTATAGGCGCGGTATTAACACACGAAACCAATTACCTGTATTTCGAAAACATTCAACTCTACAGAGCAAAACTACGCGACACATGAAAAATAACTTTACGCAATTGTTTGGTCATTGAAAAACTTAAGAAATTATCTGTATGGTGTTACAGATCTTGAGATCCATACGGAGCACCAGCCATTGACATTTGCTGTCTCCGTCCGAAATCAAATCCCAATGCCAAAATGAAGCGTTGGCATGCCTTTATAGAGGAGTACGCTCCAAAAATAATATATAAACCTGGAACTACTAATGTAGTTGCAGATGCATTATTTCGATAATACCTTAATAATTTATCCGATAGCTCTTCCTTAACAGAAACGCAACACTCTGCGGAAAGCAGTGACAACAACAAAATTCAAGAGACCACTAAGCCCTTAAATCGATTAAAGCAGCAAATTTTATTAAGCAAAACTAGATTTACCATTCATGAATCAATCAGTAATTTTGGGAATATAAGGCATATAATCGAATATGACACTATTGAAAATTTAATAACAATTTTAAAAGAATTTTTGCTACCAGAAATAATAACAGCAATTTATTGTACAGTGGAAAATCTTTATGAAATAAAAGATAGTTTATTACAAAACTTTAACATTAAATTTGTACATACAAACAATTTTCCTTTAGATGTAATCAATAGAGAGGATCAGGGTAACATAATTGAGCAAACCCACAATAGAGCACATAGGAACTATAGATAAAACCTTAAGCAAATTTATACACAGTATTATTGGCCAAAATGAGCAATCAGTTTAAAGAAATTATACGTAATTGTGAAATATGCAATAGAAATAAATATTCCAGACATCCGAAGAAATACCGATTGGAGAGGCTCCAATCTCAAAAAAAGAGGGGGAATTAATACATTTGGACATCTTTTTCGCACAAAATTTAAAATTTATAACTTGTTTAGACTCTTTTTCCAAATATTTAACAGTAAAATTAATAGACGACAAAACAAAGTTGCAAGAAAAGGGTTTAGAAATCTTACAGCATTTTCCGGAAGCAAAAATGCTAACAGTTGATAATGAACCAGGTTTCACAACAATGCAATTCAAAACATTAATGAGCAGATTTGGTATTGAAATATTCTTTTGTGATCCAAAACATAGCACAACAAACGGCCAAATTGAGCGAGTGCATTCCACTCTTATTGAAATGGCAAGATGCACTGAAGAAGAAAATCAATAATAAGTTTTGAAGAATCATTATTTAAAGCGGTACAACAATACGCCAGAATAATACACTCAGTTACCAACGAAAAACCCTTTGAGGTATTTTATAATAAAATACAACACGTTGATTTACATTTAAAATTATCAAAGGCTCAAGAAAAAATGCTCAATCAACACAATAAAAAGAGGAAAATTAAAAATGTTCAAGTAGGAGATATAATATATGAAAAAATTATCACCGAAAGAAACAAGATTAAACCAAAATATATGAGACAAAAGGTTAAGCAAGACTTAAGAAATAAGGTTATGATATATAGTAGAGATAGGATAGTTCATAAAGGTAATATAAAATCAGAATTTTTTATTTCAGATAATGATACAATATATACTACTAATAATAGCTGAGTATCATTCCATCAAGGCTACTGATATCGTGGACTACACTAGAGAGAATTATGTATTAGTAGAAGGATTTGAAGTAGCTCTCTACAATGACCTTGGTAATATTTTTCACTTAACAAATCTAACTTTCTACGAAAACATTTCAACGGAAACAAGGAACTTAGTAGACGCAAATAAATACATCAGTTTTGAGATACCCAATACAAATGTAAAACACAATTATTCTTCATACAAAGTCCTTATGATGACAATATTTTTAAAGTAAAATTTGAACTAGAAATAATTCAGACATTACTCGAACAATTAGACAAAATAGACAAGAATAAAACAAAAACCAAAAGGGGTATAAATGAATTAGGAACAATCTGGAAATGGATTGCGGGAACTCCCGATCATGATGATTTCATGTTAATTAAAAACAAATTAAATGAACTTGCAGAAAATAATAATAAACAATGTGTTAACAATTCCAAATTATTTAAGGCAATAACCGAACTAACAGAAACAGTCAATAATCACATACAAACAATTTTCCTTAAGATGTAATCAATAGAGAGGATCAGGGTAACATAATTGAGCAAACCCACAATAGAGCACATCAAGACCAGTAAAGTTTTTGAAACAAAGAAACTAATGAATTACATAATTTAATTCAGACAATAGCTTTGGCAAAGGCAAACATTTCAAACCCAGCAATTTTAAATTTAAAAGAGATAAGAAAAGTTATTAGTCACAAAGACTTAAATTTAACGGACTTACTTGACGTATCGCAATTTAAAATTATCCAAACTAAAGATGTCATTGCTATATATATAAAATATCCAATTGAACACAAATTATGTAGAATATACGAAGCAAAAGCTATTAATCAATACGATGGAAATTTACTGTTGGAAAAACAAATAGCATATTGTAATAATACTTATGTTAGTATTCAAAATTGTAAAATAGAAATAAAAAATACTTTTTGTAAAATCGGAAATAATAATACATGTTTGGTTGATATTTTAAATAAACAAAATGGTAAATGTTAAAAAGTTAAAGAGCAAAATCTTGATTTAGAAATAATAGCAGAAAGCGCAATTTAAATTTCGATTAAATTTTTTTATTTCTACATTAATTTTAATTAAGAAAGAAAATGAAATGAAACGATATGAAATGAAATGAAATGAAATGAAATGAAACGATATGAAATGAAATGAAATGAAATGAAATGAAATGAAATGAAATGAAATGAAATGATATGAAATGAAATGAAATGAAACAAAATGAAATGAAATGAAATGACATGAAATAAAATGAAATGAAATGAAATGAAATTAACTTAAATTAACTTAAATTAAATTAAATTAAATTAAATTAAATTAAATTAAATTAAATTAAATTAAATTAAATTAAATTAAATTAAATTAAATTAAATTAAATTAAATTAAATTAAATTAAATTAAATTAAATTAAATTAAATTAAATTAAATTAAATTAAATTAAATTAAATTAAATTAAATTAAATTAAATTAAATTAAATTAAATTAAATTAAATTAAATTAAATTAAATTAAATTAAATTAAATTAAATTAAATTAAATTAAATTAAATTAAATTAAATTAAATTAAATTAAATTAAATTAAATTAAATTAAATTAAATTAAATTAAATTAAATTAAATTAAATTAAATTAAATTAAATTAAATTAAATTAAATTAAATTAAATTAAATTAAATTAAATTAAATTAAATTAAATTAAATTAAATTAAATTAAATTAAATTAAATTAAATTAAATTAAATTAAATTAAATTAAATTAAATTAAATTAAATTAAATTAAATTAAATTAAATTAAATTAAATTAAATTAAATTAAATTAAATTAAATTAAATTAAATTAAATTAAATTAAATTAAATTAAATTAAATTAAATTAAATTAAATTAAATTAAATTAAATTAAATTAAATTAAATTAAATTAAATTAAATTAAATTAAATTAAATTAAATTAAATTAAATTAAATTAAATTAAATTAAATTAAATTAAATTAAATTAAATTAAATTAAATTAAATTAAATTAAATTAAATTAAATTAAATTAAATTAAATTAAATTAAATTAAATTAAATTAAATTAAATTAAATTAAATTAAATTAAATTAAATTAAATTAAATTAAATTAAATTAAATTAAATTAAATTAAATTAAATTAAATTAAATTAAATTAAATTAAATTAAATTAAATTAAATTAAATTAAATTAAATTAAATTAAATTAAATTAAATTAAATTAAATTAAATTAAATTAAATTAAATTAAATTAAATTAAATTAAATTAAATTAAATTAAATTAAATTAAATTAAATTAAATTAAATTAAATTAAATTAAATTAAATTAAATTAAATTAAATTAAATTAAATTAAATTAAATTAAATTAAATTAAATTAAATTAAATTAAATTAAATTAAATTAAATTAAATTAAATTAAATTAAATTAAATTAAATTAAATTAAATTAAATTAAATTAAATTAAATTAAATTAAATTAAATTAAATTAAATTAAATTAAATTAAATTAAATTAAATTAAATTAAATTAAATTAAATTAAATTAAATTAAATTAAATTAAATTAAATTAAATTAAATTAAATTAAATTAAATTAAATTAAATTAAATTAAATTAAATTAAATTAAATTAAATTAAATTAAATTAAATTAAATTAAATTAAATTAAATTAAATTAAATTAAATTAAATTAAATTAAATTAAATTAAATTAAATTAAATTAAATTAAATTAAATTAAATTAAATTAAATTAAATTAAATACAATTAAATTAAATTAAATTAAATTAAATTAAATTAAATTAAATTAAATTAAATTAAATTAAATTAAATTAAATTAAATTAAATTAAATTAAATTAAATTAAATTAAATTAAATTAAATTAAATTAAATTAAATTAAATTAAATTAAATTAAATTAAATTAAATTAAATTAAATTAAATTAAATTAAATTAAATTAAATTAAATTAAATTAAATTAAATTAAATTAAATTAAATTAAATTAAATTAAATTAAATTAAATTAAATTAAATTAAATTAAATTAAATTAAATTAAATTAAATTAAATTAAATTAAATTAAATTAAATTAAATTAAATTAAATTAAATTAAATTAAATTAAATTAAATTAAATTAAATTAAATTAAATTAAATTAAATTAAATTAAATTAAATTAAATTAAATTAAATTAAATTAAATTAAATTAAATTAAATTAAATTAAATTAAATTAAATTAAATTAAATTAAATTAAATTAAATTAAATTAAATTAAATTAAATTAAATTAAATTAAATTAAATTAAATTAAATTAAATTAAATTAAATTAAATTAAATTAAATTAAATTAAATTAAATTAAATTAAATTAAATTAAATTAAATTAAATTAAATTAAATTAAATTAAATTAAATTAAATTAAATTAAATTAAATTAAATTAAATTAAATTAAATTAAATTAAATTAAATTAAATTAAATTAAATTAAATTAAATTAAATTAAATTAAATTAAATTAAATTAAATTAAATTAAATTAAATTAAATTAAATTAAATTAAATTAAATTAAATTAAATTAAATTAAATTAAATTAAATTAAATTAAATTAAATTAAATTAAATTAAATTAAATTAAATTAAATTAAATTAAATTAAATTAAATTAAATTAAATTAAATTAAATTAAATTAAATTAAATTAAATTAAATTAAATTAAATTAAATTAAATTAAATTAAATTAAATTAAATTAAATTAAATTAAATTAAATTAAATTAAATTAAATTAAATTAAATTAAATTAAATTAAATTAAATTAAATTAAATTAAATTAAATTAAATTAAATTAAATTAAATTAAATTAAATTAAATTAAATTAAATTAAATTAAATTAAATTAAATTAAATTAAATTAAATTAAATTAAATTAAATTAAATTAAATTAAATTAAATTAAATTAAATTAAATTAAATTAAATTAAATTAAATTAAATTAAATTAAATTAAATTAAATTAAATTAAATTAAATTAAATTAAATTAAATTAAATTAAATTAATTAAATTAAATTAAATTAAATTAAATTAAATTAAATTAAATTAAATTAAATTAAATTAAATTAAATTAAATTAAATTAAATTAAATTAAATTAAATTAAATTAAATTAAATTAAATTAAATTAAATTAAATTAAATTAATTAAATTAAATTAAATTAAATTAAATTAAATTAAATTAAATTAAATTAAATTAAATTAAATTAATTAAATTAAATTAAATTAAATTAAATTAAATTAAATTAAATTAAATTAAATTAAATTAAATTAAATTAAATTAAATTAAATTAAATTAAATTAAATTAAATTAAATTAAATTAAATTAAATTAAATTAAATTAAATTAAATTAAATTAAATTAAATTAAATTAAATTAAATTAAATTAAATTAAATTAAATTAAATTAAATTAAATTAAATTAAATTAAATTAAATTAAATTAAATTAAATTAAATTAAATTAAATTAAATTAAATTAAATTAAATTAAATTAAATTAAATTAAATTAAATTAAATTAAATTAAATTAAATTAAATTAAATTAAATTAAATTAAATTAAATTAAATTAAATTAAATTAAATTAAATTAAATTAAATTAAATTAAATTAAATTAAATTAAATTAAATTAAATTAAATTAAATTAAATTAAATTAAATTAAATTAAATTAAATTAAATTAAATTAAATTAAATTAAATTAAATTAAATTAAATTAAATTAAATTAAATTAAATTAAATTAAATTAAATTAAATTAAATTAAATTAAATTAAATTAAATTAAATTAAATTAAATTAAATTAAATTAAATTAAATTAAATTAAATTAAATTAAATTAAATTAAATTAAATTAAATTAAATTAAATTAAATTAAATTAAATTAAATTAAATTAAATTAAATTAAATTAAATTAAATTAAATTAAATTAAATTAAATTAAATTAAATTAAATTAAATTAAATTAATTAAATTAAATTAAATTAAATTAAATTAAATTAAATTAAATTAAATTAAATTAAATTAAATTAAATTAAATTAAATTAAATTAAATTAAATTAAATTAAATTAAATTAAATTAAATTAAATTAAATTAAATTAAATTAAATTAAATTAAATTAAATTAAATTAAATTAAATTAAATTAAATTAAATTAAATTAAATTAAATTAAATTAAATTAAATTAAATAAATTAAATTAAATTAAATTAAATTAAATTAAATTAAATTAAATTAAATTAAATTAAATTAAATTAAATTAAATTAAATTAAATTAAATTAAATTAAATTAAATTAAATTAAATTAAATTAAATTAAATTAAATTAAATTAAATTAAATTAAATTAAATTAAATTAAATTAAATTAAATTAAATTAAATTAAATTAAATTAAATTAAATTAAATTAAATTAAATTAAATTAAATTAAATTAAATTAAATTAAATTAATTAAATTAAATTAAATTAAATTAAATTAAATTAAATTAAATTAAATTAAATTAAATTAAATTAAATTAAATTAAATTAAATTAAATTAAATTAAATTAAATTAAATTAAATTAATTAAATTAAATTAAATTAAATTAAATTAAATTAAATTAAATTAAATTAAATTAAATTAAATTAAATTAAATTAAATTAAATTAAATTAAATTAAATTAAATTAAATTAAATTAAATTAAATTAAATTAAATTAAATTAAATTAAATTAAATTAAATTAAATTAAATTAAATTAAATTAAATTAAATTAAATTAAATTAAATTAAATTAAATTAAATTAAATTAAATTAAATTAAATTAAATTAAATTA
Source organism: Dichetophora obliterata (assembly GCA_963920525.1). Lineage (NCBI taxonomy): Eukaryota > Metazoa > Arthropoda > Insecta > Diptera > Sciomyzidae > Dichetophora > Dichetophora obliterata. The sequence goes on along the minus strand of OY986438.1, from coordinate 69,028,952 downwards.
AATTAATTTAATTTAAAAATTAAATTAAATTAAATTAAATTAAATTAAATTAAATTAAATTAAATTAAATTAAATTAAATTAAATTAAATTAAATTAAATTAAATTAAATTAAATTAAATTAAATTAAATTAAATTAAATTAAATTAAATTAAATTAAATTAAATTAAATTAAATTAAATTAAATTAAATTAAATTAAATTAAATTAAATTAAATTAAATTAAATTAAATTAAATTAAATTAAATTAAATTAAATTAAATTAAATTAAATTAAATTAAATTAAATTAAATTAAATTAAATTAAATTAAATTAAATTAAATTAAATTAAATTAAATTAAATTAAATTAAATTAAATTAAATTAAATTAAATTAAATTAAATTAAATTAAATTAAATTAAATTAAATTAAATTAAATTAAATTAAATTAAATTAAATTAAATTAAATTAAATTAAATTAAATTAAATTAAATTAAATTAAATTAAATTAAATTAAATTAAATTAAATTAAATTAAATTAATTAAATTAAATTAAATTAAATTAAATTAAATTAAATTAAATTAAATTAAATTAAATTAAATTAAATTAAATTAAATTAAATTAAATTAAATTAAATTAAATTAAATTAAATTAATTAAATTAAATTAAATTAAATTAAATTAAATTAAATTAAATTAAATTAAATTAAATTAAATTAAATTAAATTAAATTAAATTAAATTAAATTAAATTAAATTAAATATTAAATTAAATTAAATTAAATTAAATTAAATTAAATTAAATTAAATTAAATTAAATTAAATTAAATTAAATTAAATTAAATTAAATTAAATTAAATTAAATTAAATTAAATTAAATTAAATTAAATTAAATTAAATTAAATTAAATTAAATTAAATTAAATTAAATTAAATTAAATTAAATTAAATTAAATTAAATTAAATTAAATTAAATTAAATTAAATTAAATTAAATTAAATTAAATTAAATTAAATTAAATTAAATTAAATTAAATTAAATTAAATTAAATTAAATTAAATTAAATTAAATTAAATTAAATTAAATTAAATTAATTAAATTAAATTAAATTAAATTAAATTAAATTAAATTAAATTAAATTAAATTAAATTAAATTAAATTAAATTAAATTAAATTAAATTAAATTAAATTAAATTAAATTAAATTAAATTAAATTAAATTAAATTAAATTAAATTAAATTAAATTAAATTAAATTAAATTAAATTAAATTAAATTAAATTAAATTAAATTAAATTAAATTAAATTAAATTAAATTAAATTAAATTAAATTAAATTAAATTAAATTAAATTAAATTAAATTAAATTAAATTAAATTAAATTAAATTAAATTAAATTAAATTAAATTAAATTAAATTAAATAAATTAAATTAAATTAAATTAAATTAAATTAAATTAAATTAAATTAATTAAATTAAATTAAATTAAATTAAATTAAATTAAATTAAATTAAATTAAATTAAATTAAATTAAATTAAATTAAATTAAAATTAAATTAAATTAAATTAAATTAAATTAAATTAAATTAAATTAAATTAAATTAAATTAATTAAATTAAATTAAATTAAATTAAATTAAATTAAATTAAATTAAATTAAATTAAATTAAATTAAATTAAATTAAATTAAATTAAATTAAATTAAATTAAATTAAATTAAATTAAATTAAATTAAATTAAATTAAATTAAATTAAATTAAATTAAATTAAATTAAATTAAATAAATTAAATTAAATTAAATTAAATTAAATTAAATTAAATTAAATTAAATTAAATTAAATTAAATTAAATTAAATTAAATTAAATTAAATTAAATTAAATTAAATTAAATTAAATTAAATTAAATTAAATTAAATTAAATTAAATTAAATTAAATTAAATTAAATAAATTAAATTAAATTAAATTAATTAAATAAATTAATTAAATGAAATTAAATTAAATGAATTAAATTAAATTAAATTAAATTAAATTAAATTAAATTAAATTAAATTAAATTAAATTAAATTAAATTAAATTAAATTAAATTAAATGAAATGAAATGAAATTAAATTAAATTAAATTAAATTAAATTAAATTAAATTAAATTAAATTAAATTAAATTAAATTAAATTAAATTAAATTAAATTAAATTAAATTAAATTAAATTAAATTAAATTAAATTAAATTAAATTAAATTAAATTAAATTAAATTAAATTAAATTAAATTAAATTAAATTAAATTAAATTAAATTAAATTAAATTAAATTAAATTAAATTAAATTAAATTAAATTAAATTAAATTAAATTAAATTAAATTAAATTAAATTAAATTAAATTAATTAAATTAAATTAAATTAAATTAAATTAAATTAAATTAAATATTAATTAAATTAAATTAAATTAAATTAAATTAAATTAAATTAAATTAAATTAAATTAAATTAAATTAAATTAAATTAAATTAAATTAAATTAAATTAAATTAAATTAAATTAAATTAAATTAAATTAAATTAAATTAAATTAAATTAAATTAAATTAAATTAAATTAAATTAAATTAAATTAAATTAAATTAAATTAAATTAAATTAAATTAAATTAAATTAAATTAAATTAAATTAAATTAAATTAAATTAAATTAAATTAAATTAAATTAAATTAAATTAAATTAAATTAAATTAATTAAATTAAATTAAATTAAATTAAATTAAATTAAATTAAATTAAATTAAATTAAATTAAATTAAATTAAATTAAATTAAATTAAATTAAATTAAATTAAATTAAATTAAATTAAATTAAATTAAATTAATTAAATTAAATTAAATTAAATTAAATTAAATTAAATTAAATTAAATTAAATTAAATTAAATTAAATTAATTAAATTAAATTAAATTAAATTAAATTAAATTAAATTAAATTAAATTAAATTAAATTAAATTAAATTAAATTAAATTAAATTAAATTAAATTAAATTAAATTAAATTAAATTAAATTAAATTAATTAAATTAAATTAAATTAAATTAAATTAAATTAAATTAAATTAAATTAAATTAAATTAAATTAAATTAAATTAAATTAAATTAAATTAAATTAAATTAAATTAAATTAAATTAAATTAAATTAAATTAAATTAAATTAAATTAAATTAAATTAAATTAAATTAAATTAAATTAAATTAAATTAAATTAAATTAAATTAAATTAAATTAAATTAAATTAAATTAAATTAAATTAAATTAAATTAAATTAAATTAAATTAAATTAAATTAAATTAAATTAAATTAAATTAAATTAAATTAAATTAAATTAATTAAATTAAATTAAATTAAATTAAATTAAATTAAATTAAATTAAATTAAATTAAATTAAATTAAATTAAATTAAATTAAATTAAATTAAATTAAATTAAATTAAATTAAATTAAATTAAATTAAATTAATTAAATTAAATTAAATTAAATTAAATTAAATTAAATTAAATTAAATTAAATTAAATTAAATTAAATTAAATTAAATTAAATTAAATTAAATTAAATTAAATTAAATGAAATGAAATGAAATGAAATGAAATTAAATTAAATTAAATTAAATTAAATTAAATTAAATTAAATTAAATTAAATTAAATTAAATTAAATTAAATTAAATTAAATTAAATTAAATTAAATTAAATTAAATTAAATTAAATTAATTAAATTAAATTAAATTAAATTAAATTAAATTAAATTAAATTAAATTAAATTAAATTAAATTAAATTAAATTAAATTAAATTAAATTAAATTAAATTAAATTAAATTAAATTAAATTAAATTAAATTAAATTAAATTAAATTAAATTAAATTAAATTAAATTAAATTAAATTAAATTAAATTAAATTAAATTAAATTAAATTAAATTAAATTAAATTAAATTAAATTAAATTAAATTAAATTAAATTAAATTAAATTAAATTAAATTAAATTAAATTAAATTAAATTAATTAAATTAAATTAAATAAATTAAATTAAATTAAATTAAATTAAATTAAATTAAATTAAATTAAATTAAATTAAATTAAATTAAATTAAATTAAATTAATTAAATTAAATTAAATTAAATTAAATTAAATTAAATTAAATTAAATTAAATTAAATTAAATTAAATTAAATTAAATTAAATTAAATTAAATTAAATTAAATAAATTAAATTAATTAAATTAAATTAAATTAAATTAAATTAAATTAAATTAAATTAAATTAAATTAAATTAAATTAAATTAATTAAATTAAATTAAATTAAATTAAATTAAATTAAATTAAATTAAATTAAATTAAATTAAATTAAATTAAATTAAATTAAATTAAATTAAATTAAATTAAATTAAATTAAATTAAATTAAATTAAATTAAATTAAATTAAATTAAATTAAATTAAATTAAATTAAATTAAATTAAATTAAATTAAATTAAATTAAATTAAATTAAATTAAATTAAATTAAATTAATTAAATTAAATTAAATTAAATTAAATTAAATTAAATTAAATTAAATTAAATTAAATTAAATTAAATTAAATTAAATTAAATTAAATTAAATTAAATTAAATTAAATTAAATTAAATTAAATTAAATTAAATTAAATTAAATTAAATTAAATTAAATTAATTAAATTAAATTAAATTAAATTAATTAAATTAAATTAAATTAAATTAAATTAAATTAATTAAATTAAATTAAATTAAATTAAATTAAATTAAATTAAATTAAATTAAATTAAATTAAATTAAATTAAATTAAATTAAATTAAATTAAATTAAATTAAATTAAATTAAATTAAATTAAATTAAATTAAATTAAATTAAATTAAATTAAATTAAATTAAATTAAATTAAATTAAATTAAATTAAATTAAATTAAATTAAATTAAATTAAATTAAATTAAATTAAATTAAATTAAATTAAATTAAATTAAATTAAATTAAATTAAATTAAATTAAATTAAATTAAATTAAATTAAATTAAATTAAATTAAATTAAATTAAATTAAATTAAATTAAATTAAATTAAATTAAATTAAATTAAATTAAATTAAATTAAATTAAATTAAATTAAATTAAATTAAATTAAATTAAATTAAATTAAATTAAATTAAATTAAATTAATTAAATTAAATTAAATTAAATTAAATT